>MINK01188918.1:3086-13484 GCA_001735545.1 Phormia regina | reverse complement strand
ATCGTTTAATAGTTGTGAAAAACAAAATATGACTTAAAATCAAATAAAAATATTGGCTAAATGATTGTAGAATTAACTAAATTTGTAAAATTACCTTAATGGTTGTAAAATTAATTTAATAGTTGTAGAATAAACTAAATGTTTGGATTTTTCATATATATGATTGCATACAAAAATATTTAAATACTATGATTCAGAGAACCATATTAAAATTTTGATTATGGGTAATCATAAACATTGCTACCATGAACACGGTATTATTGAAATCAACAAAAAACTTATATGTAATCATTGAATAGTTGTGCTGATCATGTTGTAACCATATTTTTTCTCTTCGTGTAGAAGCCACATTTTTCCGTAGATTTTGATTTAATACTTTTAACAACATATTAAAGATTCTTAAAATACATTCGGCTTGTCAATTCGTGCTTTGGGATTTGAAAAAAAAAATATGGTCTAAAGTCAAAACTTTCATATAAAATGAGTCAAATTCTGGAGTGTGTGAACCATGAAATATTGAATTATTGGACTCTGTAAAGTTACCTTTCAGAAAAGTGTAAAATTATTATATGTTGCTAAAGAAAAGCAAAAAGTCGTCTTTTTAACAATTTTCAAATTCCCAATCGTTTATTTTTGCACTCGGTGAAGATATCGACTTCAAATTTCTTTATTCAATAACTAATTTTGTTCTCTAACTTTAAAAAAAATAATAAAATCGGTCGGAAATACTAGTATATATATTAAAATACTGGACCAAAAGCATGCAAAATTATGATGCTTAAAAATTCAAAGCAGGACATGTAAGCATGTTTTTATAGGGCTTATCAAGACCTACAACATTTTTGAAATCGAACGAGAAACTAAAATTTGGCAAGCGATAAAACATTTTTGATTTTAAAGGTAACTAACTTTGAGCTCCCTAAACAGCCGATCAGAAGTTACACATTTGTTTCCAAAAAATTTCGATTCTGCCCTACTGTGGATATCAAATACTTGTATAAAATGTTTACACTTTTACCTAAAACCTAACAGAAACTTGGCCTCCTCTTCAAATTAAGCTAAATTCTCATAAATTAGCTATACAATTTTTTTTTAAATTGATCTTCAGTTCCTTACCAGCGATTGAAACTTTATAGATAGGGTGATTGATTATTCGAATTTTTGAAGAAACCGGTTTTCGAATAGAAAAAACCGGTTGCACTTTTTTAAATTCAGAAAAAACCGGTTAACCGGTTTTTTTGCAGAAGTTAATATTTCTATCAAAAGACTACATTTCTTAAAGAAAAATCAATAAATCTTATAATTTTCAAGTTAAAAACATATTTATTTTTGGAAATAACTATTAACCCAATAAGAACGAGAAAGAAAGATATAGANNCTACGCGTCACTACTTCATTGCGTGCATTAAAATCGGGGAGGGTCTTTTTGGCGTACGATTCTTTGTGTTTTGTGAAGTGGACGAAAAATAATTTCACTTAAAGTTATGAATGATAAAATGTTTAACGGAGCCTTAAAAGCGGGAAAATTATTTCGGTATTTTTGGTCTTTAAATTAAATCAAATGGATTATATTTTTTCTTATTATGGCTCCACAATTTTTTTCTTTGTGAATAAAATTTTATATAACGGAATTTTGATGTTTACACTTTTTCAAAGCAAATTGCATCAGGATATTATTTCCATGATTAAAATTGTGCCATTTCACAGTGGGCAGAATTGAAGATATTATTTGGAAGTATCTGTAAACTTTATATCGACTACTGTAGCAATAATAGTTAGGTAGGCTGCTCAGAAAAAGACCTTTGTACCCAAGATTTTTTATATTTTTTATATATTCCTGTTTTCGAGTCATTGACTTTTAAATTTTAAATACTTCAGAAAAAATAATCATCCCATCAAAAATGAATATTTCAGCTTTTACTTAGATAAACGAAACGATCGGATTAAATACTGAAACGAGAAGAAGAAGAGTAATAAGTCGGCAGACGACATATCTCCTATCACATTGTCCTATGTGTACCGAAATTCGGAAAAAGGAGCCGAATTATGGACCTATACTTGTATATAAGTGGAATATAGATATACTGTTTACACTAAGATTCAATTCGGATTTTCCAAATTGGGTCTTATATGGGAGCTATGGGTCAATTATGGACTGGATCTTTAATGAAATTTTGGACAGGGGTCCACTTATATTTGCATAAATGTTATAATTAATAGATAGATATTCTTTATAGTGACATTTTTATGGGATTTATGACGTTAAGAGTGATTTTCGAAAGGGTGGTTCATATGGGGAGCTATGGTAAATTTATGGACCGATCTTGGCACATAGATATATACTTATACTTATCATGTCATTTTATTTGAATTATTAGGTATGTTTTGAGTGTTTAAAACTGGTATTTACGGGAGAACATTTGTATGGGGGCTAGGTGAATAATGGCCGATTATGACCAAAATCAATAGTGCTTTTCGTCCTTGTACCAAAAAATCATATGTACCGAAGTTTATTAATTAATCTCTAAAAATTGCGACTCAAAAAGTGATTCTGAGTCGAAACGGTATACTTTAAGGGTGGATTTGCACAAACACATAATACCCCAACCACCTTTGGTGGTGTAGGGTATAAAAAGCCAGAATCAATTTTAGTGAAACGGTGCTCCGCGGTGTTACAATAGATAAAATAAATTTCATTCAGGATAATTATTACTAATTTATTTAATCTTACAGAATTAATTTCGATTAAACATTAAACTGTATTTTTAAAACATTAGAAATAATACTTTATGAATATTCAGAAATTTCAGTTCAATAATCAGTATTTAGTATATATTTTTTGAAATAAAAAACTATTTTTATTTCCGTTTTTCGGGTTTAAAAAACCGATCTATTAGACATTCGAAAAATGAACATTTTGGAAAACCCGACAGCACATTGACTGAAAAACTCAATTTAAAAACTGGTTTGATCACCCTAAATATAGGTCCTTTTCATTTTGATCAAAAAAGTTTATATATTTTAATCGAATTAAAAATATTTTAACGGTTTATGGACGAAAATGTTCGCGAAAAAAAATTTTAATATTTCATATTAAGAGTAATTTTCATATTAAAAGTAATTTTTATGCATCGTTTGAGGGAACTTTCTGCAAAATTTGTATCTACGGGACACTCTAATATACATGTTTGTGTGTGTATATTCATAAAATATATATATTTTTTTAAATTTTTGGATGATATTTCGAACGAATTTTGTTGATTCAAAAAACCGAAATTTTATAAAAAAATTTATGACCGATCTATATAAAAATAAAAATATATCTAACTAAAATTTGCTTTTCTCGATTCTCAGTTTTTTTTATTAATTTAATTTTTTTAGCACAAAAATTTAGACAAAATTTTCGAAACTTCTTTTTAAAAACGAAGAAACAAAAACCGTATTAAAATCCCGTTTTTAAGCATATCTCCGCCATTTATGAACCGATCTTGCTGAATTTCAATAGCAAAATTCTCGAAGGATTTCCGATTACATACACGGACAGACAGAAATGGTCCTATCATCACCATTTCTCACAAAGATCCCGAAAATATCAAATTTATTGGTCTTCGACGAAAATTGTGGAAATTACAAATACAATGACAAACTTCTATTTATACCCTTTACACTTGTGGTGAAGGTAGGGTTGCCAGTTGGATTATCCAGTTTTTTTGATGTTTATCCAGTGTCCAGTCAAAATATAATTTGTCCAACTAAATAAAATACTTGATTTAATTCAAAATGAAATATAAAAATTATAACCGAGGATCTAAAATATCTCTACTTTTTTTAATATTATATTTTTGGGTTAAATAGATAAAATATACTTGTATTTGCTTTCTTTTTTGGGTACTCAATACCGTAAAAAATTACTCAACACCTTCAGGTACTCAATACCGTAAAAAATTACTCAACACCTTCAGATTTTAATTTTTGTTGTTCAAATATATCGGCTAAAGTACAACTCTGTATAAGGATAGAAAAATAATAATAACTTTTTGCCAGCGTCTGATATTGAATAAACATCGTAATTAGCTTAAAAGCTGCCAAAGAACAAATAGTGACATATTCTATAAATATTAAATATATTGAAAATTATATTTTCTTTTTAATAAAAATCTATATTTTTAAATCGGTTACCAAATTTTCAAATTGAAAAATATATATAAGGGCTATTCTCGACCGAGTGATAACCGAATTTAATGTGATAATAAAACAAATTGTGACAAAAAGTAAAATTTTTCTATTCTGGCTTTGAAAAACATATTTTGTGTATATATTTTTCGTGATAGTTGTCACAATTATAAAAACAAATGATAATAACTAATGACTGACAACTATCACGAATTCAAGAATAGCACTGTAAATCTCTATATTTCGAAATACAAATCATAAGTAAAATATTTTAAAAGAAGATATTCCAGCTTTTTTATTATTATTATTATTATTATTATTATTATTATTATTATTATTATTATTATTATTTTTTTTGTTATTTTTTTATTAACCACAAAATAATATTTTCTTTGTTTAAAAATATGACAAGATAGAGAGATTCTTAAAAATTACCAATAGTTGTAGAAAACTTCTGACTGTAATTTGATTTTCAAAATTTTTTTTGGCGAAAAATTATTCTCAGAGTTAAAATTAAAATTTTATTATATATTAATTGGAAGGTAAAAAAAAAAAAACGGTTGGGAAGCCTTGTTATTGCTTATTTACCATCTTTAAATACTTAATACTCGTATTAATCAGTAAACAAACCTTATTTACGAACAATTAAATAAATGATATTTATACTACAAATTTGTTTCTTACAATTTATTTTAAGAAAAGAATTAAAAAAAAAAAATCATTTATTCATAGTTTTGTAAATAAAAATAAAAATCATGATGATTAAATCATTTTACACATGAAATTATTTAAAATGTGAAATCTAATTTAAAAAAACCATTAATAAGATTACAAGTATTTTTCAAATATATACAAACAAAATTCACTGTACTTCTGACTGTAATTTGATTTTCAAAATTTTTTTTGGCGAAAAATTATTCTCAGAGTTAAATTTAAATTTTATTATATTATTGAAGGTAAAAAAAACGTTGAAGCCTTTCATGCTTTTACATTTAAATACTAAACTGTATTATCAGTACAACCTTATACGAACAATTAAATAAATTGATATTTATCTTACAATTTGTTTCTTACAATTTATTTTAAGAAAAATTAAAAAAAAAAAAAACATTTACAATGTTGTAAATAAAAATGAAAAATATGATGATTAAATCATTTTACACATGAAATTATAAATGTGAAATTAAATTTAAAACAATTAATAAATTACAAGTATTTTAAATATACAAACAAATTCATGTACAAGCACATCTAATAATGACATATAAATATTTGGCAAAAAAATATAAATTTAAAATTATATTTATAACGTCCGTCTACTATATATAACAACATAATTGGCGAAAAGATCAAATTGCAATTGTAAATGTTTATTCGTACTAAACATAAAATCACAATAATCAAGTAATCGCGTAAAATAAAAAAAATAATAATAATAATAAATAAAAATTATTAAAAAATAAAATTTGTTAAAAGTAAATAAATAAAGAACAATTATAGATTTTCTATAATGAAAATAGTATAATTTTCAGAATTTTTTTATTGGACTTTAAAACATACGTTATTGCTATCATTTCCTCTCTTCCTAGATAAAATTTTTAGTAGAAAAATAATCGAGAAATAGATCCTGAAAAATATAGTGCTTAAAAGTAATTAAAGTTTATAAAAGAAAGTGTTGCACAGTGGGGTCAAACTCAAATTTGTTGGTAATAAATCTGTATCTCCAAAACTACTGCTCGGATTAAATAATATAAAATAATATATGGAAGAGTTGTAAAGGAGGACCTAAGCTTACAGAAAAATAATATCGTAGTCTCTCTGTAATAACACAAGATCAGCTACGGGGTGTCAAAATTGACATTGATATGTAAAAGTTTCAAAAACTTCTTCAAATTAAATCCGATTTTAAAGATTTTTATATTTCTGTAAAATGTTTGGCAAGATAAAGAAAATATAATCTTACTTACCTAATTTATCTCTTATAGTTAAAAATATATTTACACTTAAATTTTGATTTTTTGCCTCGGCTTTCTTCCTTTTTCCGGGAATAAGTCCAGAGATATATGAGTAAACAATTTTTAAAAATAATCTGTAATTTACTACATATTTCAAAATAATATGCTGAACAAATTTTTGGATTATCTCAACTCATCTAGACGAGAAAAATATTCAATGTCAGCACTCTAAAATTAGTATAAAATAAGAAATGGTAAACGATTCGATTTTACGATCAAATTTTTTCATTTCGATTTTCAAAATCAATTAATCGGTACCCAAAATCGATTTTATTTTGAAGTCGATTTTTTATTCATAAAGGTTAAATCCAAAACACTGGCACTCAACCACAATTTTGTTGCCCCAATCCTCTTCTATAAAACAGTCTTTGACATATTTGCTCTATCTGCTACATGGGCAAATATATAAGCCAAAAACCCGCAAGCAAGCGGGTTAATAAAGAAATTTTGAATTGATTTATGCTTGCACCCTACATCAAGCATAGTTGGAAACTTTTGAATTTTGGAAAAAAGTTAAATTATTATCGATTAATAAAAAAATGTCACGCGAGCTTTTTTAATTTATTGAGGATATATTATCAAGAAATAGATTGGTTTGACATTAAGCTATTGCCCGCCCGGCTAAAGACGGATTCAGGATTGCAGATTTCATGGAAAAACTCTACTTTTTCAAATGATTTTTTTAATTGCATTAAAAAGCATATTCGCATAGCTTTTTCGTCATTATTTCTTTTATTAAGCTTATTTTTTCTATATCTTGCCAAGCAAAAAATATAAAAATCTTTAAAATCGAACTTCATTTTTTAAGTTACAATTTTTTTTAAACTTTTATATACTCGAGTTAGTCAACTTTTACACCCTGTTGCTTATCTTGTGTTATCACAGGGTTACTACGAAGTTATTATTCTGAAACCTTAGGTCCTCCTCTACAAATCTACAAAGGATCGACAAAAAATCGTATAAGATAAAATTTTAAATTAGCTGGCACAAACAAAATGTTGCATATATGTGAGCATAAGAGTAACGGTCAACATTCTAACTTGTTTTATATGAAGATGGATCTGTCATAACCCATTTGTAAATACAACGATACTTTTTCCCCAGAAAATATTTATGAACTAAAATAATTTTTGAAAAACATATTATTTTAACAAATTAAACACATTTCATATTTAAGGGAATAAATATGTATAAACTTATATAGAACATATACATATACAGTGGTCACAATAAGTATTCGACATACCATTTCATTTCATATAATTTCGTGATAATTTATTACTGAATTATTTCGAATAAAATGACAAATATTTATTTGAAATGTGTATTAATTTTTATTTAATAATATATAATATTTTCTCCCAAATGCACAAAAGTTTCGACATCATTTTTATTGGTCCATTTCCGATAACTATACTTATTTTTTTAAGTTGTTGTTGGTTGTTTTTACAACAATTATGTGTTTAAAATAATTTAATCACATAATTTTATTGTGATTTGGTGTAAATAGGGAACTCAAAAAAAAGAAACTTCAGCCAAAAACAAAGAAATTGGGAAAATTTAATTTTAAAAAAGGTATAGAAACTAGGAAAAATATACCCCTATATTGTAAAAAAAAATAAGTTCGCTGATAAATAAATCCAAAGTATATTAAGGTTTACAAAAGCTGGTTGAACTAAAAATATGGCTAAATATAGTGAAAAATATTTAGGAAAGCTTGTTGCATTCTACAGTGGGGCAGAAGCGAAATTTTTAGAAATAAATCTGTAGATTTTGATCAGCTTGTTGGATTTTCATAAAATTTGATATAGGCATAGCAGAGGAGTATACAATTTTATGTTTGGAACGGTGGCACAACAAACTCCTCAGGGGCGGAGTTAAGAGGGCTTAAATTAGGTACCTCTGACATAACAATTTTTATTTCTCGGTCGATTTCAAATATTTATATATTGCTGTAGGCCCTAATGAGACCTATAAAAACCATACATACATGTCCTATTTATCTTTTATAGTTTTCGAGTTATTTGCATTTGAATTTTGCATATTCCTGGTTTTAGTAAACTTTTAAGTGGCATAGTTTCGGTTCTGTAAAATATATTGACTTCAATCTTTTCTATATAACGAAGAGTTATGTCAGCTAAGCAATGTAATTTAGATAAAAATAATCGAGTTTAGACTTTTTCTGATTTTTGAAATTAAATTTTTGTAAAAAAGTTTTTTTTTTTTTTTTGAGAAACTCTAAATATTTTATATAGAACAAAATCTTTTTTATTAAAGATATTTTAACGAAATTTTCAGCTGATATAGACTTTATTGTATAAAATAAGATAGTGGAAAAAATTTTTGTAAAAGGAATCCCCGCTGGAGCTAAAAACACATTTTGAAATTGCTGTCTCTTCCGAATCTTGCCATCAAGCTAAAATTTTAAGTGTTTTATACAGATAAAAATTTATTGTATTTAAAGTTTTTAAAACCTTTATTGTCAGATATACAAAATGTAAATAAAATGTTTGAAAGTAATGATGCTGATCCTACACTCTCCTACACATTCTTTAAAAAAAAAAAACTTTCATCTGAAATAGTTTTAAAATCTGAATATTTTGATCCTTCAACTTCATCTTTAGAAACTTAATTATGATTTTGAAATTTGTTAAAATAAGAACAAATATAAATTCTCAAAATGAAAAAGAAATTAGAATAATATGTAGAAATTTCATAGCAGAGTTAATTTGTCAACTAAGGCAAAGATTACCCAAAAATTTGTTAAGTTTAAAAAATAATAACTTTTTTATACCCACCATCATAAAGATGGGGGGTATATTGATTTTGTTATTCCGTGTGTAACATGTCAAAATAATCGTTTAAGACCCCATAAAGTATTTAAATTCTGAGTAGTGGTTCGATTCTGAGTCGATCTAGCCATGTCCGTCCGTCTGTTGAAAGCAGGATAGAGTTCAAACGGAATCGTAGGGAGACGAAATTTGGCTCAATTATTTGTCATATATAAGGTTTGAGCAAAATCCGTAAATAAACAACAAAGTTATGGGCAAAATACTAGAAGCACACAGTGCTTTTAAATCAATTTTTTGGTGATATCTCTGAAACAAAACCACGTATGACAACGAAATTTTGTACGAAAAGTTTGACGGTCAATATAAACTCGGAAGAAAAGTGGGCGTGGCCTGCCCACTTAACAGCCACTAGAAACACAAGGTGTTCTTTGAAACTTAATGTTATAGTTTTCTGTTGATCTCTTAAACAAAAGCATGTACGATAACGAAATTTTGTACAGATAGATCAAGGGTCTTGGTGGTGGGAATAATATATTCGGCCGAGCCGAACATAAAATTCGCAATTGTTGCTGTTGGCAATAGTTTAAAAATAATTAAAAATAAATTATATAAAAATTTCAAAGAAGAAATGACAAATGTTTCAAATTATGAAATTACAACTTTAGAAATGCAATGACAAAAATTAAAAATCAAAATCAGAAGACAACTATTTAGTTTTGGATACAAGTTTATGAATACAGGAATGCTGTGAATGAAAATCCCTTCAAGGAATTGTCCGATTATGAAATTATGAAAGTTATGAAATTTTTAATTTTGCCATTTAGTATATTTAGAATGATATTAAATTCAATGAATTCAATGCTCTATATAAGATGTGGATTGAAAAGATTGAATAAATGCTGTCAAAGTAAAATAACTAAAGAATTAATCCAAAAATTTGATAGAAATATTTTTAATATTATAACAGAGCCTTCAGAAAGTGAAGACTACACTTTTGCTGAAGTATTTAATATGTAGCCAAAGCTTGTTATTTTTGTTTAAACTAATTTATTTGTGAAGTACAAATGCTATTAAAAACAAAATTTTTGTTTGTTTTTGCTTTATGACATTTTAGAGCATATAAAATACATAAAATGTCACATGAATTAATGGTCGCGTTTGTCCAAAATTGTTTTATGTATTTATATATTTGATGACATATCTAAAATTAATTTTATAATTAATAAATAATTTGTTTTTAAGTTCGATGTTCGATCGATAATATTATGATCGATTTAAAAATCTATTATTTGATACCTGGTAACACTGAATGTAAAAGTTTAGCATTCCCATAGTATAATAACAAAGTACTCGCACATCTACAAAAACAACATTTCCTTGTATTTTGTTAGTGTAAAACTACCGCGCACAATGTCAAA
>MINK01188913.1:0-16788 GCA_001735545.1 Phormia regina | reverse complement strand
AATTTATAGCCCCCTAAATATTTTCTTGTTTAATTTTTACCTTTAAAAAAAAAAAAAAAGTAGTGTGCGTTTATAGGAATATGCTCCAGTGTATATACACTTTCACTATGAGCAATGGCATATCTAACATCCCCAAACACTATAACTTTTTAATATTTTACTGTCTGCGCATTTATTTTCTCATCAGTTACTAATTAATATATTCGGTCCTTTTTTTTTTTTTGCACATTTTATTAAATTTTAAAGTAATATTGATCACGAAATATTTTAAAATAAAGAATTTTATCTGAGAAAGAATATTCAGAAATATATAAGTTGTCGCAAAAGGAGGCAACTAAAATAAAATAAATACTTAATTACGGAGAATTAATAAAGAAAATATATCTTACCTAGGAAAAAAATATTAGTTCTACAACTAGTTCCAGACACACGAAAATAGCCAGCTTGTATTCGATCTACTTTCTGTTGAAGTGTTTCATATGCCGTATCCATTTTATAAAACAGTATTTAAACAATGATTTTTATTCGGAATCAGCACATTCACAACTTGTTTCACAGAAATTATTATTCGTAAGAAATCTTTTACACAGAAAAAATATTTAAATTTTTTTCTTAATTAAATTAACAACTAAATTTGCATTGGACTTTAATTATGTTATTTATTAATATAATTAATTTTCTAATTTATATAAATTTATATTTTAAACAAATTGACAGTTCTTACAAAAAATATAAAGAAAAATTATTTTTTTTTCTATAAAAATGTTCATTAGGTCTTTTTAAGAAAAAATCAATTATTGTAGTTATAAATATTATCATTTCAATTAAAAATTAATTAATTTATTACAAATTTCGTAATTGAAGTCGATTTTTACTTTTTTCTGTGTACCTTTTTTAAAAGTACAATTTTAAAAATATTTTGATTTTGATTTTTGATATGAGTTTTTTGGACGTGGTCAAAATTTTTGTTAATTGCGTGAACCAAGGACGTTTCTTACGATATCCAATTTGTGTATTGTTTCGTTGGCACAAATATAAAAAATTCGAAAATGCCGAAAAAAGAAACTATTTTCATTTCGATAAGTTGAGAAAAGGTGTCTTAGAATGAAGTAAACTTTCATTTAAGATCGGAACATCGATGCTTTTTATTATACTGAAGCAAATGTTTATTCAATAGAAGGACTTTCTAAGTTTATACGGTAGCTTGTTGCTTGAGAAAGTAACACATTTTGGAAGTGTTCATTTTTTTTTGGGAGTGATGACTTTTCTTTAAGAAATTCGAACAAGTTTACATTTTTCATAAAAATATAGATTTTTTGTGGGAAATATAGTGTTACATCATTATTAGCATTTTAAACCTTCTATGTAACGAATTACAAGGGATTTTAGATTTTTCCTCAAAAAAAAAAAAAAATTTGTTATCAGCGATCATTATAATTTTCCCTCTCAAACTATTTGTTATTATATTAAAAGCCACATATTTTTCGCTCTTAATCTTCTAACTAAATATAAGCTATTTTGCAAAAATGCCTTTTTTTGTTAAATATAGTTTTTTTTTTCAAGTTTAATAACATTTATTTTTACATCATAATATACAAATAGTCAACTAACATAATTAAAAATGTTTTGTTTTCGAAACTTTAGTCCAAAGGCAAATAAAAACGTGTTGGTTTAATAGCACCACCAATTTTATAACCATATGTAAAACCACCAATACCGGGCTTAAGAGTTGTTTTTGAGCTAGGTCTGTTGGTTACTTCCTTGTCAGCAGCAATAGTGGGTTTTGATTGAATGAGAGTTAACGTTGGTTTAACCGAAGGAAGAGAAGTAGCTACAATATAATTATGATTTCTCAATAAAGCAGATTTCTGTAACAAATTTTGTTTTTCCTCTTCGGCAGCATAACGAGCAAAAAATTCCCTTTTAGCTTGAGCAACTTCTGCAGTATCCTCTACCGGTTTAGGTAGTATTGAAGAAGCTGCACGGTTACCTTCTAATATGGCTTTATGAGCAGCTAAATGTTGTTCTCGGGCTGCTGCCACTTCAGGAGTTTCTTCTACTGGTTTGGATGCTACATTTGTATTCTTTGGTAAATTAGTGGCTACCACATGAAAACCTTGCTCATCTGCTATATAATCAACTGTTTGCATCAGGCCATTAGCATCGATATAGGAATAGGATCCTGACGTTACCCCATCTAAAGTACGAACTTCTTGTTTACTGGATAATGGTTCACTATAACCATAAGAATATTGACCCAAAATGTCTTGAGTAAAATATTGTTGCAACTGTTCTGGTTGCTGATATTGTAATTGTTGTTGTTGTGGTTGTGTTTTTACCACAAACAAGGGAGTTTGTAATTGCTGCAAAGGCACCGGATATAAATACGATTCAGCCAAAGTACTGGCTATTAAACAGTTAACAAAAATTAAAAATTTCATTTTATTTAAATTGTTTATATTGATATTATTTGATTACTGAATAATAGTTTTATTTTATTATTGGCGCTGCTAGTTCTTTTTGGACTAGTACTCGCTCTTGAGAACTGTTGAATTGGTTTGTGTTTTGATTACACAATCGTTCTTCCTTTTATATGAAAAATGAAGTTGAACAGGACTTGAAGAACATATTGTTTTTCTTTTGTGTATGAACTTTAAGGTGACACAAGCAAAAGAAAAAGAAGAAACAAAAAAAAAAAAATTACCAAATTCCATATAGAATGGTTATACGAATACCACCACTAGTGACGACATTATTGCATACATATGTGTACTATTAAAGTTCAAAACTTATTTCGAGGAAGGTCATCCAGTTTACTTTTACTCCATATTACATATATATGCATATGTAAGTAAGACTTTTTGGTCAAAAAATCTGTTCTCCTGCTTATAAAAATGATCATGATGATATTTCCTTATTGGAATGGACATATTATTATAAACATAACTAGTTATGGGTGATTCCATAGTAACTTAATTTTTTCCAACAATGGTAAATATTCAAATTAATTCACTATTTATGTATAAAGGCAATAGAACTATTACAAATAGCATTATGATTATGGTCCTTCGAATCGGATGCTGATCTTCGACACAGCAACAATATCTAAAACTTCAACTATAACAAGTAAAGAAAAAGGAGACAACAAGAACAATTAGCTCTTTAAAAGGTTCTTTAGATATCTTTGTTTAAAATCTTAATGCATAAGATTTTATTCTTTTTTGGTTTTCCTTTAACATTTGCAACTTTTATGATATCCAAATACTTTTCTACTTATTGGTTTAAAAAAAAAACAAAAAGGCAAGGAACAGCCCATATATGCTTCTGTGGTTAGTTTCTGCTACATGCCACTATAACACATAGTGTGTACTTATATTATGTTGCACTTACAATTTACAGTTTTCAATTTTAAAATCACTGTTTTATACATAAGCTTTATTTTATTCCGATATAAAAATCTACCAATATGTCTTTTTGTAAACATTGCGGTACTTCCTTAGGTATTTACATTTTATTTTGCTGCCTTTGGAAGATCCTCACAATCATCAGCGACATCATGTGGTGCAGCACGTGAGATGTTTAGTTTATTGTTGTTTATTTATCCACACGTTTTGTTTATTCGTATCGTTAAACTGTCGTTGCTGCTGTTTCATCGTTACAACATTGTAATTTGTTATCATGTCTTATTCGTTTAAGCGTCTGTTCCTTCCGTCATTCTGTCGCTTTTGTATCTCTCGTTTACTGAATGTGTTAATGTTGAGCTTACAATCTCAATTGTCATTTAAGTTTCACATCTTTTGGCGTCAAAAAAATCTGGAAATAAAAAAAGAGAAGACTGCTTGATTAATTATTGTATGATGACCGTTAACTATTTGAAGGGGGAAAACACTGTAGTTAGCAGTAGGGTGAAGAGTTAAAGCGGGATTCAATTTGATACTAGATACAAGTTCAATTTTATTCTATTCGAATTACAGTATAAACTCGATAATCCGGATAAATAATTGCTTATCGAGCCTTTTTTAATTCTTACATATTTTGTATGTACTCTATAGATGTTTCTAAACTCATAATGGCACCTTTCGTTTTTGCGGCTGGCTTTTAGATTGTACTAATATCATCTTCTTCTTCTGAAGAAATTTCCATTCTTCTACTTCTCCCCAACATTTTCATCACTATTAATTATTTCTCTTATAGTGGATAAGGGCAAGTCATCTTTAGACTCCCATTTTTCTGGAAAGCTTTCTCCAAGAGTTTTTTAGCAGTATACAGCACTTTTGAATAATAAATAATTTTAAAAATTTGGTATTATCATCTTCTCCAGCATTTATCATTTCGATTTTTTATAGTACATTTTTATAAGTTTAATTGGATTTTGGTCCATTGGTTAGACAAAGCTTGTCGTATTGGGAGGAAAAAAATAGTGTTATAGTTTCCACATTCCGAAATAAGAACATCTTAGTAAAATTGCTTTTTGTGGTAAGATATAATGTAATTGAAAATTTTTTACTTCTGGTACAAATGATTTATGAAACCGTTCCGTAAATATAATTGTTGTCATCCATCCATTTTTTGAAGGATAGTATTCCAGGGGGGATTTTTGTTGAAGGATCTTGGGTTTCGAGACTTACCAATGAGAACGATGTCTAACTTATGGTCTCCAGATTTATCGGAATAACACAGAATTGTTATTCGTTCTTTCTTTGAAACCAACCGCTACTAATTTTATTTGTAACAATTTTCTATTGGATGTCTTAGCAAACCTAAAGAGGGGATTTGTTTTAAATTCATGTTTATTAAAGATGAAAAAAATACCCACTTTTTTATATTTTCTCTTTGTTTTTTATGTCCGAAATAGTAGAATTACCAACACCATATTTTTCAGCTAAAATGTTCCCACTTACGCTGTTATTAATTTTATCAATAATCTTAGTTTTATCAAAAATAGATAATGTCTTATGAGCTCTCTTTACCACAGGCATTTTGAACAATACTGAAGTTAAAACAATAGTTCAACATTCCAATAACTTTAAAAAATCTTAAAGCAACGGTATTACTACGTTTTGAAGAAAAATGCAACAAAAAACTTCATAGCGTTGGAACTGTAACTGTTTTTTTTTTTTTTTTTTTCAAAACAAGCTATCCTTTAAATAAAATGTAAATAATCCGGATTATAAAGTTGGAATCAATCCGGATTATAGAGAACGTAATGAGCTGGAATATGCTGTCCGAATTATCGAGTTTATACTGTATAAATTTATAAGCGAAGAAGTTTTGAATGGATGGACTAACGGATATAGAAAAATCGACTCATCGAAGTCGACTTATCTGATTGGTATAATAAAATAAAAATGAAAACAAAATCGAAATCGATTTTTTTTCCATTATGGCTAGATTTTTTTATGGGCGTGCCTAATATTTCGCCTATAGTAAGGCGTTTACACCATAGGATTAACATAAATGATACACCAAAAGATACGGACTAAAAAATGTTTATGTACGTAATAGTTTCATCTTGACATTATTTACAGTTATATGAATACTCGATAAGAAATTCCGAACATTCTTTACAAAAATATAAATGTCTCCGCCATTTATGAACCGATTTTTCTGAATTTCAATAGCGAAATTCTCAAAAGGATTGCCAATCATTATTTCTTACAAGGATCCAGAAAATTTACGTTTTCCTCTTAGACGAAAATTGTGGAAATGGTTAGGAATTTCATATCACAGGTGTCACAGATGTTGTAAGCTAAATATCAGGTGAAAAAAATCAAAACTACTTGTACGTGCGCGGAATAAGAGCTCTAGGAAAATATTCCATTTCCATCATTAGAAAGCAGAGTAAAACCAATGCAATTAATTTATATTTGGATGTAATAAAAAATATTTAAAAAGTGATCCCATTCCGACAAAAAAAAAAAAAAAACATTAAAGCTTATATTTGGGGCATTCCAGAAACGATTAAATATTTTACCAACAAGTCATAATGTCTTAAAGATTAACCCATTAGTTTTATTTGTATAAGCTACATTGCATACAGTCGTTATTTACATCCTTGAAGGACATACTGACTAGATGATACGCCCACTTAGTAAGCAAATTTCATTAGCATTTTGATAACACTGACAAAAATATCACAAAAAATGATGATATACATATATTTCGTGTTGGAATCGCTAAAACAATGCCTGATAATTCAAAATTTACGACATAGTATTGTAAACATGTTTCCATTTACAAATTTTTTCAAAATATTTTAATATTTCTTAACTAGTACTTTTATCACTTATTTTTTAAATTAAGACTTCAAATTCTGAAATAATTATCTCTCTAACCAAAAAAATAAAAATTTTGTAATCATTTAATGTCATTGCTTCTTTTTATTTCTTCTAAAATTTATCTACATTTGGTTTACAACATACATATGTATAAGTATTATAATATTTTGTCATTTTTTTTTTCTTTTGTTTTGTTCTTTTTAATACATACAATTTCAATTTTAATCTTGTTTTAAAAAATTCAACACAAAAAAACAAAACACAAAATATTTAATGACTTGATGATTTGCCGCTCAAACGTTGGGAGGAGAAGGCTGTGCTCAAAGAGATGGGCAAACGATGATTACCCAAACTGATAGAGACAAGGCGTGGTAGAGTGGTTAATACAGTGGGTGTTTCAACGGTGTAATGGGTATCGGGATTATTGACTGTGTAATAGGAATTGGAGGGAACTCGTATGGCTTCAATGGTACCAACTGTATCTTCAGCTGAAAGTTGAGATGCATGAGTATTCAGTTGTTGTTGCTGCTGCAGTAAGTCCAATGATCTTTGCTGGCTATTGTCCAAATCTAAGCCACCAAGTTTTAATTCGACATTAGAGTCGGTGCTATCCAAGCGATAAATGGTTTTCAATTCTGAAAGTGTAGGTTGTTCAACATGAGCTTCAGCGTTTAAAACATATGTTGTCATCAGTTGAGGATGTTGGCTAATCTGTTGTAGTTGTTGTTGTTGTTGCTGCTGTTGTTGAGCAATTAATTCATCATTTTGGATTTCTTGTGAGGCTAATTTATGTTGTTCTCTTAAAATTTGCAATAACTGTTCTCGTGAATTTTGACGATTCATTAATAATTGGCGGGTGTTTTGTTGTAATTCTGTTTCTAATTGTGCTGCCTGTTCGGCACTTAAATTATTTTCAGATGAAGAGGAGGAAGTGGAGGCGGAAGAGCCACTGGAACCATTTAAATCATTTGACACTTCGGTAACAGTTAAACCATTAGCACCATTGTCGGCACTAGCCAGTTCTTCAATATTACCAACATCTTCTTCACCATTGCTGCTACCATCATCACCAGTATCTGGTTGCAAGGCAGCTTTAATAGCAGCTTCACGATAGGCTTCAAAATGTGCTTGTTTCGCCATTTCTACTTCGGGTGTATCTTGCACTGGTTCAGGTGCACGATTATTATCCATGGGTGGTGTAGGCAAATTTGTGGCAGAAGCTGTAAATCCCTGTCTGCGTCCAGCTTCATATTTGACAGTCTGTAATTTTCCTTCAGAATCTATGTAGGAGTAAAATCCTTTGGATGAACCATCTCTTGTTTTATATTCAGCTTTTGCAGAATCATCACTACTATAACCGTATGAATAAAATCCTTTCGAGTCCTCTTCTCTGTATTCTGTTGTAGGATTTTCACTTTTCAAAACAATAATCTGATGATTGCGGGAAGCGGCAGCCAATGTTACAAAGGCACACAAGAATATAAATCTCATTTTTATTTTGCTTTTAATAATTTAAATTCAATTTTATTTTTCTTATAAAGTTTATAGTTTTTTATCTTTATCACACACGCACTTTATAAACGTAGACACAATAGTTGTTGCAAGTTAATAGTTGAAGCTATGAGATGCTTCTAATGCTGTTTGTTCGTTGCACTGACAATTTATAGTCTAAAAATATTCACTGCAATGGATTGTTATTTTCATTTACGAAAAATCTTTGAAGTGTGGCCAGTGGACAGTATATTTTGACTTAAACTGCTAAAAAGATCTCTAATTTAAAAGTCTTCTTTTCTGACCTCGAAACTTGGCGCCCTAAAGCAAACCCAACTAAAAGTAATCTATACTATTAACTCGGCTTAAAGTGTGGCAAGTATGTGTTGTATTAGTTGTCATCTTGCAATTTTTCGTCATACAGTTCCAAAAAAATTATTTTTATTTTTTTTTTATTTTTATTTATTTGTGTATTCAGTTTGTGATCATTTGTTTAATTATATCAAATTTCATGTTGTCTTTCTTTATGTTTTTATTTTATTATGTTATTATTTCACTTATTCGTTTTAGTGTTTTTTTTTTTGTTGCTTTTTTAGTATTTAAAATATATTCCGTGTAATTAGACTGAAAATAAAAAATGTTAGAAATGGGTCACGTTTTTTTTTTTTTTTTTTAAATTTAATATTACAAAACTCGAAAGATAAAATGTTTTTTTTTTTTCTCAAAACAGCAAATCATAAATTTTTTTAAGGGATTTACATTATGAATTCTGAATCTACAAAAAGTATTAGAATTTTTAGACAAAGTACTGTTGAGCAGTGTAATAATTAAAACTTCTGAGACAAATTTAATTGGTCGTTCAATATGAGGCGAGTATTGACAGATGTTTGGCCACATACAAAAACTGAAGTAAAAAAAAAAAAAAATATTGTCTCAAAAAATCTAAATTAAAAAGATAAGAATGGAAAAAATAAAAATAGAACGTTTTCAAAGTCAAACGGAGAAATTTAATTAGTTTTACGCTGTCGTTCGTGACGATTATAAGTGGAAGTAGTTGTTTATTTAAAAATGCGAATTATGTTAACAAATTGATATCTTATTTTATAAATTCGCGAATTTATTCACTGATGTTCATTTCAAAGTAAAAATATGCAAAGTGTGTAATTTAACTTTAAATTACAAAGTTTTTAAATATTTAATGATTTAATTCATATGTAAGATAAAATTGTCAATTTAAATGTAGTAATATTAAAATAAATTATATCAAAAATTTCATTCATATGGAAAGCGAATTTAAGATGACCTAGTTTGATGAAAAATGTTACCTTTTGATGTATAATTTCCTTTTAATATATATATATTAGGTATTTTACAACAACAATTGTTTTGGGACAAGAAAATCTACTATTTTTAATATTTTTTTGTTTTAAATACCATAAATTTTTTCATGCAAAAATTTAAATTTTTTATAAATTTTTTATTTTAAATTTTTTTTAATTATCTTCTTTTAGTATTATGTAATCATTATAATATTTTATTGATTTAAAAACCAGTATAAAGTATATTTTGATAAATATTGTATATTACATTTTATAAATCCAAAATATTTGTTTTGCTTAAGATACTTTCCCATCAAAAATGCTATTTTCGAATGCATTTTTAAGAAATTTTTTTATTTTTGTTTAATATTAAACACAAATATGTTTATTATATAAAACATTAGCATTTAATCTGGGACAAATAGTTTTAAATCATAAACAACACATAATAAAATATTATGATAAAAATTAATTCTAAAATAAACTCACAAAAAATAAAAAATTCAAAAAAAAAAATTTTTTTGTATGAAAAAATCAGAAGAAATATTTTTAAATAGTGGAGTATATTGTCCCAAAACAATTTATATTGCATTATTTAGCAAATATAATAATTTTTTTTATATCTGAAGTAGAAACAAATTGTAAGGGTAGAAATTTTTAAAAAATGCATTCTAAAATTGCATTTGCTTTTTAAATTACTACATTTATAGTGGACATATTCGCTTTATATATGCAACTTAAATCATGGCTATGCAAAAAAAGTAGCAACATTTTTTTTAAGAGCTTTTAACATTTTGTGATTTCCCTGTTAATAACTAAACCAATGTGCATTAATATTTCTATTAAATGTAAAATAACTTTATTTTTAATAATAATATTAATAATTGTTGTTTATTTTAACGCTCACAGTATAATCCACATTAAATCTTTTTTTTTTGTAATAAAACTATTTATCATTACTTCGTAACAGAAATTATTATATATTTTATTTTAAATAATATTTACGTACGATAAGCATTTCATTTAATCTACACAAATCATTTTTTTTAATGAATTCATTTACTCATTCATGGCTGGTTTCCATAAAACAGTAAATTCCATTTCTTTAACTTTACCCAAATCCAACATCCAAACTGAGCCATTTTTTGCCTTAGACAGAGTGTTAACTAAATTTTCAGCACATATTTCGGCACTTTGTTTCTTGACTATGCTGAAACGTTGGGCCATAGGTCCTGCATAATCGGTTAAAGTTTCTTTACCACGTATGGAATTTAATAAAGTTGTGTTGGTAAAGCCAGGACACATGGTAACAAAACTAACCCCAGTATGGGAAAAATATAAAGGATTCTAAAAAAATATAATATATATTTAAATATAATTTGTTTAAGCAATATACAGTATGTTTTATACAGACATACCGCTAAAGCTCTTGTAAAAGCTGTCAAACCACATTTAGCTGCTGAATATATGGCAAACATGCCACTTGGTTCTAAACCAGCCACTGATGATATATTCACTATTAAACCACCCTGACCACCTTTAGATTTATCCATGTAATCCAATGCAATAAGAGTACTATGAATGACACCAGTCTGCAAAACAGTAACGGATCAGCAAAACAGAATAAAGAATAAAGAAAATATTTAATAATAAAAATATAACTAAAAAAAAACATGTATGACACAGAAATTGTGCGATATTAAATAACAATACAACAACTTCAACTTACCAAATTAATATCAATAGTACGATCAATATAACGATCATCCATTAAACCACAACCATTGACAACAACATCTATTGCAGTATTGTCTAATTTTGTGGCGGCTAATTTAAAAGCCTCCACAATTGTCTGGCGTTTTGTTATATCGATGGGAATATATGTTAGACAAGTATCAATGTATTTGCTTGCGAGACTTTTTAAAACGTCCGTATTTTCATTAAGATCACAGATCACCAAGTGCTGCGGATATACACGCACGTAAACGCATATGTTCATAAATAAATAAACAAAATTAAGTAAGTAAGTAAGTGAGTGAATAAGTATACATGCAACAATATTTATAAATTGCAGTCAGTTGCAAATATGTATTTTATGTATTTTAAACACACTACTACTTACCTTGACTTGCTTTTTTAAAAATGCTTCCAAGCATTTTTGTCCTATACCACCAAAACCACCAATGTAAATAATATTCTTACCCTTTAAATCCATTTTATGACTTTTTTCTTGTTGTAGAGGTCAAATTGTTTTGTTTAGTTTATTTATTTAAATTAAAAATAAAATGTTTAAATTTTTAAACAACTTATCTGTTTAAAAGTAGTACTTAACAGTTGAATGGTTGTTTAACAAGTGCAGTTTTAATAAAATTTTGCAATAGCTATTAGTTAGTTGAATATTTGAATTTTTAAATACAGGTTTTAAGCTTAATTTTAGAAATTTGATAATATTTGTGCGGTTTAAAGCTTCGTTAGATTTTATATTAAGAATATTCAGGGTTTCTTGTGTTCGATAAATGTTTGTTAGTTAATGTAATGGAATAATATATCTATTAATAAATAAATCAAAAAACAATTTCCATATAGATGTCTATATATAGAGTCATTTCATTTAAAACCAACCAGCTGACGGAAGAGATGAGAAACTCTTCCGAACTTATTCAAAATTTCGTGATTTAAAAGTGTAAAATAGTTAAAAATATATACAAAAGTTGTATGCACAAAATTATAAATAAATTTAAAAGTATTCATTATATAAGATTTATTGAGATGTCATATTAAAGTTATCAAATTACTTTTAAAATTTTATAAATTATTACAACAAATGTCAGGGAAACCACAATATGCAATTGTATGTTATTTGTGGACGTTGAATGAAACCTTCGATACAATATTTATCCGTTTCAGAGCAATTAAATCATTTAGGCGTCGATTTGTTAGTGTATATTTTACCCAAAACAGCATATTTTTGTGTTTGATAATTTTCTGCATTTTTTAAAGCATGTTTTGACCATTTTAAGAATAATTTGTTATCTCATGAATTGTTTTTCAAATTTAATTTTATAAAAACATGAGAAAACCAAAAAAAAAAGTGAAATAAAAAATTAAACAATTAATAACAATAAATTTTAAAATTAACTATAATGAATACAATTTTATCATTGAGAAGCATGTCTTGTAGTAACAAAATTGAAGATTGAAGTTTATGTTGCAAACAATTTTTTGTTTATGAAAGCATAATGAGCGCTAATCGCGAAAATGTTGCAAGTGTAAAGTTTTGTTTAACTTTACAAAAGACAAACATTTTTTGTGATTGTTTATATCAGGCGCAGATCTAGCCAAAGCTTTTGGGGGAGGAAAATAGTATGATTTTAACAATTATTTTCTCAAATTTCCTGATTTAGTACTCATTCTTCATTAAGATTTTTAATTTCCTTTTTTCCCTGCCTGTGCATCCGCACCAGGTTTATATGAATGAAAAATATCAGTTACGATAAAATAAATAAAATAAAATGAAGGTCCCGACGTATAAAGGTCCATGAAATTTTGACAAATGCTCTAAATTATAGATTTTTATCAAAAGACGAATTTCGAATATGTTGTCGCTTACGATATTTCTCCGATCAGGGATCAATGTCATAATTTTGATAAAAATCATTGCCAATATTTTTAAAGTACAAATTAAATAATTTTGAATTCCTTTCACTGGAAAATCTACACATTATATCAAGGGCAAATTTTAAAGTCTGGAATATTATTTGCCTACATAGAAATCTTTAGATTCATTCTGGTTAAACTTATTTAGATGAACCTTTAATAGCTTTTAGAAATGAAAATCTCTCTTTACAAAAAATTAAAAATAACACTTTTTCAACAATTTATTTTTATTTCAAAATCACGCTTTTATATCGTTCAGAAAATTTTCATCACTAATAATATAGATACATATTATCATATTTGTAAAAAGTACCATTTGTGTTTCATTCGCCAAATCGTAAAAAAAGTCGACAAATTGAAAATATTCGGACAAATTAAAAAAAAAAAAAAAACGGACAAAGTCATAAAGTTAAGAAAAAGAAAATTTTTTCATTTTAAAAGAAATAGTTGCTTAGCACTTGTTATTTAAACTAGAACATTTACCTCTTAGAATTTTTGCATGCAAACTAGGGATATAAATGATTAAAAATATAATTTTGTTAGTAAACGAAATACGACGAAATTTACATTTTTATACACTTTCATTTTCATTACTAGAATATTTCCATAAAATATACTTTTACCGTTCCTTCAACTTTACATTTAAATATTAATATGAATGAAATTTATTACCAAAAAATTTACATAATTTTTTTCCACTGCATTTTCTCTCACAGTAACGATTAAAGAGCGTAAGAACCAAAACAATTGTGCTATGAAATAAAAATCCCTAATGTAAATGTCACTTTCATTGCATAGATGTTCACTTAATATCACTTGCGTTTCATGTATTCAATATTTGTATTATAACGAAATCACTCGAAAATATTGTATAAAATCGAAAATGGTCGAGATGGCAAAAATAGTCGAAATGTCAACTATTCCAAATGCTAAAAAGTCGAAAAGTCGAATTTTTGTTCCAGCTAAAAAAGAAACCCTATTAGAAGTGTTTAAATTTGCATATTTTAAACGTAAATTAATGTTTTGTAAAAATAACAATTTATTTTATTAATATGTACATATTATTTATTTTTATTTTATTTTTCTAACAAAGTTTTATTTTTTTTTATCTTTTCTAAACTAATTAAATAATTAAAAACAGATTGCTTAATTAAACAATAAATTTGAAAAATCTTATCTGACATATTTTTATTATTTATTATTTTTACACTACTTTCACTTTAGTTCAAAATATATTTTTTATGTTCGAAATAATTTAAGATAACAATTTGTTATATCAAGCACCAACTAAAGATACACATACGCACATTTTTTTCCTTTTATCTAATTTTAATGTACACTTGTTTAAAAAGACTTAAATTATTTTCCAAATAATTTTTTCCCCTTTTGTACTAATTGCTATTTGTAGTTGGCTTCCACATTATGGGCATTTCAACTTCTGACATTTCACCCAAATCCAATAGCCAAACCGAACCAAGTTTATTAATTTCCACAACTTTTACTAAATTTTGTGCACAAGCTTCGGCAGTTTGACGTTTAATATTGCCAAATCTTTGAACCATAGGGCCAGAATATTCACGCAATGTAGTTTTATCTTGTACATTGTCCAGGAGTGCCGTCTCGGTAAGGCCAGGACAAATAGTTATAAAGTTGACTTGTGTGTGATGAAAATAAAGAGGATTCTGGTGAATTATTTAAAAATAATAATAATAATAATTATGAAGAATAAAAAATAAAAAAAAATATTAAATAATAATTTTACCGCCATGGATCTACTAAACGCTGTAACGCCATGTTTGGCTGCTGAATAAATGGCAAACATGCCAGTAGTTTCTATTCCTGCTATTGATGAAATATTAACAATTGTACCACCACGACCTCCTTTCGATTTGTCCATATAATTTAGAGCAATCATGGAACTTTGTATAACTCCACGCTTAAAATAAAAAAAATTAATTAAAATTGATTGATTTTAAAGTTTTTACTACATGACATTTATTGAACTTTTTTAATTAATTAAACTACATTCTATTAAAAAAATATATATATTTTCAAAAACAATTACTAATTTTACCTAACAGATTTCTATATTGTTTATAAAATTCTTTATGTCTACAATATTTTATTAATTATAATCTTATCTAAAACTCTTAATAAAAAATCTAGTTATTTCAATTAATTTATTTACATTTGCTATTTATTTTCTGTGTGTTTTTTTTTTTTTTATCTCACACTAATATATTTAACCTAGTTCATATAATACATTTACACTTACCAAATTAATATCTATTGTCAAGTCTAAATATCTATCATTCATTAGACCACAACCATTAACCACTATATCAATATTATCCAATATTTCATTTGCTTGTGTATATGCAGTTTCAATACTTTCCGATTTTGTTACATCTACTGGTATATAGTGAATTTCACTAGATTTATACGTACTCTGCAAGTATTTCAAAACTTCTGTATTTTCTTTTAAATCGAATATAATAAGATTTTTAATATTTCTTTTCAAAAACTCTTCCACACATTTTTGGCCAATGCCTCCAAAACCCCCAAGATAAATTAGATTTTTATTTTCCAACTCCATTTTTTAAATTAATTAAAAAAATACGGTAGCTTGATGAACTTGTTTCAAGAACTAATGTTTATTAAAAACTGCATTTAGAAAACATTTACTTCGACAGCTGACGTTATAAAAAAAAAACAAAATAAAAACCTCTCGAGTTGATAAGAGAAAATATATATGAAAGTTGCCAGAAATTTTGTTTTAAAAATTTCCTTATAAGAATAAATTGTTATTCCAAAATTTCATAAAAAATCGTTTTTATTTTTGCATTTGACCTCCTAAATCACGAAAATGACTTTACCCAGCAAACGGTGATGTTATTAGAGGCAAATATTTGCCATATATGGTTCCAAAAAGGGCATTTAAAATTATTTACTTTTATATTAATTGTAATCAATAGTTTAACATAAGAATATTTAACCGTTTCTGGCTGGTCTCGGGCCAGGAGCAGATACTCTGAAAGTGGTCAATAAATAAATTCAAATAAGAAATAATTAAAACATATATGTATATCAAAATAATATAACTTTTATCTAGAGAATATTCTAAAAAAATTATAAGACTCAAATTGAGTCTGCCAAGTTAAAAAACTTATAAAACGTCCAATAATGGGTTAACATTTTACATTGGTACAATTATTTCTTAAAGTCAAAGAGACAACGTACACAAGTAAACGTATTTTGTTTAGAGAATTATAAGAACTATGGAATTATGAAAGAAGTTATGGCGATATTTTAAAAAGAACTTGTTCTTAAAAGAGGATTCAAGAAATTTCTAAACATAAGCCGAAATATGACACCAAAAAGAAAATAAAACTAAAATAATTCGGTCAATACCTGGTAAAGCTAAGCCGTTCCTTTGATTAAAATCTTGCGGATTTCGGCGTAAATGTATTTTTTGCTTTTAGATATAAATTAAACTTTTTTGAACTGATTTTCAAATTAAACAAATTATTATGTAATACGATAAAATAAATGTCAGGAAACACATTCCGATATTAAAAAAAAAAAATAGTACCAAGGTCAAAGGTCAAAACTAGAAAAAAATAAATTATTTTGTACATTAATTTCAATAAAATTTAATGGAATGTTAAAGGTAAAAATGGCTAATATATTGAACCCTCTACTGGGGTTAGCTTTTTTTTAAACGCTCTTATTCAGAAATATATTGAAAGCAAATTTTGAACATATAAAATGACAACAATAACAAATAATGCCATGAAAACTGATCAAGATTAAACATATAGAACTCTGCATCGAAATACTGACAAACTGGCTGCATATACAAAGAACAACAACACTGTAATTCATTATATTACTTCTGTTGCTAACTAAACTACTTGTCTATACAAAAAACAAAAAAACGTCACTAATAGTGTTTACGATGCTTAATATATATGGTTGTGTGTGTATTTATATTCTTAACAAATTTGTTTTTGGGCCATAACTCTGTTGATTATGAACGAATT
>MINK01188911.1:0-10816 GCA_001735545.1 Phormia regina | reverse complement strand
GGATTTTCAAGTTTCTTTAATAAGTATTTAAAATATACATTTAAAAAATTACACTTAAATAACTGCTTAAAATGGTAGTACATATTACAAGTACTTATTAGGATCTATTTGGACCTTTTTAAAAAATATATGCATGGAAATCCGCTCTCTACTCTTCAGCAATGGTTAACATTAAATTCTCACAAAGCCACAGTTTTATATTTCTTCGCCTTTTGTTTTAAAAAATATATACTTATTTCAATATATATACACGCAGAGAAAAAATATGGTTACAACATGGTCACCACAACTATTCAATGATTATATAGCAGTTTTTCATTGTATTCAATAATACTGTGCTCATGTGACGTTTATATTACAATCATAGTATGTTGCTATTAGTCTATAGTAACCTGAACCATATTTTTTCTCTGCGTGTACATATGTATAGATAAATACGTGTTTATATATATATTTTTTTCTTTATTATTAAAAATATATAGAATTACATGACCTCAGGTATTGGCGTAATTATCAAATGACATAAATAAGTATTTTATCATGTAAATATACGAAAAAATAAAACAGCTGGAGTTCAAATAAAATCGAAGAATAGAATAGCAGAGAGAGAGAGACAACCAAAAATACCACAGACAATAAATTATAAGAAAAATATGGAAAATTAAAAAAAATGGAATAGTTTTTGTATTAAGGCATTTTATTAAAATATAATTTATCATTTTACCAATCAATATTTAATAATAACAATGAACATGAAAAAACACATAAATGTTTTTGGCATAAAATACTTTACAGTATGAATAAGCGAAAAAAATAAATAATAGCATAAAAATAAAGAAAAAGTAATTACTTTGTATAAAGAATATATAAATTAAAGGTCTTAGACAAAACAATAATTATAATTAATCAAATGTTAAAGACAGAAAAAAAATGAACAAAGATTTTTTTAAATATTTGATAAATTGTAGAAATTCGCGATTTTATTATATACCATTAATAATATTTTTTTACATTTGTTTTATCAGCCTTACATTTTTTTAATATTCCTCCTGTGCAAACTCCTTTAAAATATTTATTATTAAATATACAAAATTTCATAATTTTCATTATTCTTCATCTTTATTTTGTTTCCTCACTTTTGACCACTGCTGTCATGCATAAAATTAAAAACTTTTTCTAAAAGTTTTTTTCCCAAAAAAAAAAATTATACATTTTGTAAATTTCGTTAATATATATTTGTTTTTAGAATATTAAGTATTCAGAAGTAACTAAAAATAACTTATTTAACATAAAACAACAAACAGTTACAGCAACAAAAAAAGTTTCAGTTTTCATTTAAAACTTTCTTTATAAGTATAATATTATTTTAAATATAATTTTATCATTTTATGATGAAACTTAATTAAAATATGCTGGCAACAAGCAAGTAACCAACCAACCAAAAAAGAAATTCTTAAAACAAAAGCTTATAAAAGTGAGACAAACTTTTTTTTTTTTTTGAAATAACACCCACTATTAAGATGTTTATTATTAACAAAAAGGGGAAGGTAAGCTAAGTCAAGTATATGGTATTTTATTATAAAAATGACAAAAATATATGTATAGGTATAAAAAGGACTTTAATGATATGAAAATATTGCTGAAGGTTTGCTTCACTTTTTGTAATTTCTTAGAAAGCAAAACTGAGATTTATTTATTTGTACGTGTATGTGTGTGTGTGTGAGTTAATGTTAAGTTAACTGTAATATTTATACAAGCTGAAATAATAATATTATTTCAAATAAAATGAGAAAATAAAACTTATTACAAAAGCCTACTTAAAATTTGTAGAAATAAAAATGTAAGAAACAATTTGTAGGCATAAATTCTTAAACATAATTTTGGTCCTTCGAGCCTGATATAATTATAATGTATATGGTGCTAGGTTTTATTTCGCAGAAAATATTTGCTCAGTACAATATTGACATAAATATCTCACTATGGAGGACATATAGACAGATGTTATTTCATATTATTAATTAATGTCACACAATTTTTATCCTTCAAGCCCGATATTGGTAGAATCATAACATTTATGGAAACAGATTTTATTTTAAAACTTTTATCAGTACTACGGCGGACATGCGGACAGACGTTATTTCATAGTATGAATTAATTAATGTCACACAATTTTGGTCCTTCAAGACTGATATAATCATAACATCTATGGAGTTAGGTTTTATTTTTAGATACTATCGCTTTTATCAGAAAATATTTGCTCAGTACAAAATTTGACCATAGATATTCTTATGGCGGGAGTATGCGTGCAGACGTTATTTTATAGAATGAATTAATTAATGCCAAAAAATTTTGGTCCTTCGAGCCTGATGCTGGTGTAATCATAATATCTATGGAGTTAGGTTTTATTTTAAGACCTTGTTGCTTTTATCAGAAAATATTTGCTCAGTACAAAATTTACATAAAAATATCACTACGACGGACATGCGGACAGATGTTATTTCATAGCATGAATTAATGCCAAAAAATTTTGGTTCCTCGAGCCTTATGCTGGTGTAATCATAATATCTATGGAGTTAGGTTTTATTTGAAGATACTATTGCTTTTATCAGAAAATATTTGCTCAGTACAAAATTGACATAAATATTTCAATACGGCGGACAAAATTTATTTCATAGCGTTTTGGTTCTTCGAGCCTGATGTTGGTATAATCATAACGTTTATGGTGCTAAGTTTTATTTTAAGACCATGTTGCTTTTATCAGAAAATATTTGCTCAGTAAATATTTTATTTAATTTAAACATATCATTTTATAAAACAAAATAAAAATTTAATTTAGTTATTATATTAAATAAAATTTGCCAAAATGAATTTTTGTACAGATTCAATCATTATAACATTATTTACTATAGACTTATATTGTCTCGAATGTCCTACGAGATCACTGTAACATCACAAAAATATTTATAATAAATAGAGCTTTAAGAAGTTTTACTGAGCTATATGGATTAAAATCATTATAATTCCTTTATTTGGAAAGGTATATAAACAATATTTATATCGGTGGATAGGTAAATATGTATATTTTTTTATTTTTTGTACTTTCATACTTAAAAAGATTTTCAAATCTCTGAAATTGAATTTGATTTGTATAAGTTAAGATTTTTTGCAAACTTTTTCAAATTAGAAGTGGTCAACTGTGACACCCTGAATCTTATCATGTAATATTACAGGGTGACCACAATGTAATTTTTCTGAAAGCTTAGGTTTCTCACTTTAACTCCTCCTTACATTTAAATTTAATCTCTCCATTAGTTTAGAAGATATATAATTTTCAAATACTTTCCATATTATTAGTTAATATGAATTAAATCCTTTTAGAAATTATGTGCAAACATTTTGAATTGAAATTAATTTTGATTTAATTAGAAAAGTTTAAATTTTATAATGTTCTATAGTCTTATTAAATGTTATCTTTTCCAATACATATTTGTCATTAAATATATTAATGAAATTATGAAATTATTGTTAAGAATTTTTCGTTTTTAATTGATTTAAATAGAGTGGTAAAAGGGCATGGATTCATTTACAATAAATATATTTCGGGAGTTCTTCTTAAAAAAGGAACTACTTATTTAAAGTTGAATATTGATTATATGGAAAAATCAGCCGGACGTACATAATATGACTGCTATATAAACTAATAATGTTATTTGGTATATCGTGTATTTCTCAATGTTATATCATTTAATTGCACTCAAATTTTCATCATAATTGATTAATTGGAATCTGAGATATTAGTAAATATATTATTATCTTAAGTAATTTTATTTAAATATAAAAATACATATGTAGATATCAAGTCATTTTTATTAATAACAAATAATTATGTAATTATGGTAATAACTTGTATGGCTGTTACACTATAGTATAATACTTTGTGGGTATAATTACGTCTGTCTGCATGTCCTTATGTTCGTCCATATATTCAATAAATAAAATACTAGGAATTCAAAACACAAGATATTAATCTTACGTTTAATAACAATTTAAATGGAACAGTAAAGAATCACATATTTACATGAATTTATAGGTTAAAAAATAAGCCCCTCAAAAGTGCTTTTGGTCATTTACATTGTAAATATTTTGGAGATTTATTTAAAAAAATTACGAAAATAAAAATTCAGTTTTGTTTCCCTTCTGCACAAAAGCTAATTATATGTTTATAACTTCTCAAACAAAATATTTATGTTGTCATTATTTTTATTTAATAGATTTATTGATTTAAAATAAACCCCTAAAATATGCTTTAAAAAATCTTACTATATAAAAATTTCTAAATGCATATTTTAGGGGCTTATTTTTATGTATAACTGCATATATATATAAGCCCCCTACTAATGAAATATTAAGTAATAATTCACCTTATTTAATAATACATATAAAAGCTTATATTGTTTTTTCACCAACCAACAAATAATTAGGTATCTTTTTAGTGTACTATTAAATATACATATTTAACTTTCTTTTAAATGTTTAAATGCATATATATTATATTCAAGTAATTGCTATTAAAATTTCTCTTTAATAAAAATATTGTCAACAGTAAAAATATTTTAAATAACCTATATAAATAGTTTCTGCGCATTTAAAAACAAAAAATAATTTCATAAATAGAACCAAAAACCAAAAAAAAAAAAATTTTTAAGTATCATTATATATAAAAAAACCAAACAAAAAACCAAAAAAAGGAAAAAAATCACATTCATATTCATGTAATAAAAGAAGACAAATACATACTTGTATGCATGATTACACAGACATCAAATCACCTATACACTTACACACTAAATACAACAACCAAACATAGAATTACAACAATTAGAATTTCTAAGTATAAACAGAAAGTTGAAGGACATTTAAACCAAATTAGAAAAATAAAATCTAACACACGAACGTTTATATAAATGTAAGTATTCTAATGAAAATAATTCAACAGCAACAACAACCATAGCAAAAGGACCACAAAAACAATTTCAACAACAAAAAGTACTTATTATTATAAACAAACATACATACAAACATATGTATGTACATATGTATATTAAATTTTATGATTACATATAAAAAAAAATACTGGCTAGTCATTGAGGTTATACACAGGAAAATTAATATATGAATGTCTGTATGTGTGTGTGTGTTTTATACAAAAACTACCTTTTTAACCTACTTCTACCACAATATGGCGTGCAGAATTCTTGTTTTTTTTTTTTTGTTTTTCTTATTATTATTTATACTACTTCTATTGCTGTTGTGGTTTTTCTTTATATTCAAATGTATGTGTATGTAGATTTCTATATGTATCTGTTTATATGTAAGCGTATGTATGTATTAGTAGTTAAATTTTGTATATTAATGGAAGTTATTTTTATTTTACGTTTAGGCCGTTTATAAAATTTTTTCCGAGGTATTTTTAAACTTTATTTTTTTTTTTTTTTAAAAGAAAAAAATGTTTTTATATAAAAATAGGCAAAAAAGCAACCACATNNNGCTGAAAAATAGTATATTAAAATGTAAAAATAGTTATATGATATCAAATTATGCACAATATGTTGTCATATAAGGATAACCTCTAATATGGGTAATGTTAAAATAAGGATAAAACGAATGAAGCTTTATTAATCAATAATTTTAATTATACCAGTGAAAAAAATATTTCAAATTTTTTTTTTTTTAATAAAATTATTAACTTAATTTTTATTGGAGTGTAATTATATTATTTATTAATATAAATACATTTTTTTAATTGGTAACAATTTGATATGTTAAATACAACTTGACAGTCTCTTGTAAAAAAATATAAGAAAAAATTGATTTTTTCATAAAAATGTAGAAATAAAATAAATCAATAGTTTTTCAACAATTTCACGCTCTTTGGTCTTTTTAAGAAAAAGCAGTATAATAAAATCATTATTGTCTTATTAAGTATTATCATTTTATGGATTGGAGCAAATCAATTTAAAAATTTTTATTAATATTACAAATTTCGCAATTGAAGTTGATTTTTTACTTTTTTCTGTGTTAAATTCTTATATATCAATGATATTTTTAAATTAATAGAAGGATTTATTTAAAAATAAATATTAATTAAAAAACTTATTAGAATAATTAACAAATTTTGGGTTATTAATTTATTTATATCTTCCTTAACTTTGTTGGGATAGTTATACACTAAAACTATTCAATTAGTGAAAGGAATTTAATCTAAATTATGCAATACCGAAGATTTGTCGAAAATATAAAGCAATATTTGTTTTGATTAGAATTATTGTTATGATTCTTAAAACTGGATTAACATATATTAAGCATTACATGCAGTAGGGACATTTCTACAGGCACGGACATTGTAAATTTATCTTTTTTCCGTTTAAATTTATTTTTTATTTGGATAGAAAAACAATTTTACTTAATCACCAGAAAAAGGTTCACCACTAATTAGAAATATAGAAAATAATTCAATTCAATCAAAAACTTGCTCAAAATTTGCACCTTTCACCAATATGATTACATCATACTAAAAATTGTTTAAAAAATAAAACAAAAAAAATATTTCCAATTAATTAATTAATTAAATCAATCTATCTACATGATTGACTGAAGAATTAAATTGTGTATAAAAAATCAAAATCGTAAATAATTTAATTTTTACTTGAATATACCTGCGCGATGCCGGCAAAATATGCCTCATTGTAATTAATAAACCGGTTTCATCAGTACCACTTGAGTACGAATAGACACAAAAGTTTGCAGAATGAGAGAACCAGTTGACACAAACTTCACCCACAAATTGGAACAACTTCGAATCATCTTTATAGACAAAAGCTTGTTGAAGATGTTGCATTTGCTTCTGTTCATAGCAAACAACTTTACGTTGGATGACGGTGCGGGTTCGATTTGGGTTGATGCCATACACTTTAAGCGAAAATTCATAAAATAAAAATAAAAACAAAATTAAAAAAAATATAAAAAAAAAAAATTAAAAAACAAACAAATTACCGAATTTTTATAAAATTATTATTAACTTGTCCTAGTTTTACTGTGACCCGTCATCACGGGCTTAATTACGCACTTCCAATGACAACCCCATGTAAAAAGTGACAGGTTCCTTCACATATAAATTTTTCGTAACGGAACGTGTGCACTCAGTTTGAACACGTTCTCTTTACTCTAGGGTAAGTATTTAAATTTTATAAAAATTAACACAATTGTTGCTTAATTGGAAAAAACCACGATAATAATTTTTTCGTGTTATGTCTGAATATAAACATAGTTTTAGCTATGTTTACGGTTTGAAGCCATTGCACACGTGGTTTTTTTGCTCCCATAGTGCTTCGAAATATTTTCCGTAATATTATATTTTTCTTTACATCAGTGAAATCATTCTTTCTTCAAATTTAGACCACATATGCTGTTACCATTGAACCCAATTCCTCATTTTTGCAAAATTTTGTATTTTTAACTTTATTTTATTTTTGTTATTATTATTTATCGACAATATATTTCATAACTGAACATTACTTGTAAATAGATTTTCCTAAAATATTCAATAACCAATTGTCAAAAATATAAGCACATCTTTATATTAAGAGATAATTATTTTTTCTTGATACCCAATACTTGGTAACGTATATTTACAACATACATACAGACGGAAGACATTTCTGGCGGTATTTCGTAAATTATAATATATTTATTATTAATTTTATAATCTTTTTGTATTTATAAGAAAAACAATTCAGATATGTGTGACTTTCTGAGTCAATTAGAAAAAAGTGAGTACTTTTTAATGGCATCCCACATAAAAATATCTATTTAACTTTTATTTATATTGAGTCAATAATTAAATCATTTAATTTAAAACATATAATTCAATGTAACGGTTCATTTGACAACATATGAGTTCATTGAAATCATTATTAATTATTTTGTTTAAGAACACACATTCATGATTTAAAATTTATCAATAAACTTTACATGAATTTTTAATATTAATGTATGGCCTATAAATAAGGGTCATAAATTAGTGCCAGATTCATTGAAATAATTAAATTTCTTATTGTATTTTATGTTACTTTTTTGGTTCAGTGTAAGATCATTTATCTTGAACTTAAAGATCAAACCATAACCTAACGAAACCTCAAATTCTATAATATCTTAAAAACTGCTTTGCCATATAGCCAGTTCAATCCATCCTTGCTGCTTACACAATTATAGCTCAAATACAATTCGCTGAACAATCGTTCTATTGTAATCAAAAAGAAAACAAAAAACAAAACAAAAAAAATATTTTTATACCCACAAAACTACACATACAATACATATTGAAAACCAATGAACGAACTACATGGCAACCAATATTCCGCGCTTAATAAATTTCAAATCTGTGGTTGGTTGTTTAAGAAATATAGTAAAAAAAAACAAGACACGCACCAGTAAAATCTTTCTAAAAGAACTTCGAATAAATTCAAATTATTTAATATTAAATAATGAAAACATGTTAATAATTAAGAAACTTTTAACATATTTTACTGTTATATATATTTTTTTGCCAACTAAAAGAAAAAGTTTTCTTTTTGCTCTATAATTATTAAGTAAATTATATGCAATATAGTTTTTGCTTAAAACGTCATATGTTGTTAGACATTCATTATAAAGTAAATTGAAAAATATTTGCTTAGGAGTCTTTTTTTTAATATTTTTGTAAAAACAACTAATTTTGAGTTTATTAAAGTGATTACAAAAGTTTTTTTTTTTGTAATTTATTTAGTTAATAGTTGTAATAATGGGTTTGGTTTATAAAAAGAAAAATAACAAAAAAAAAACTTTGACTATAAATTAAGGTAATTGTTGCAAATAATTTAACTAAGATTATTATTTATAGAACATAAATTAAGGGATAAAAATAAAAATAAAAAAACTGTAATGCATTACATGAGCACAATTAAATTTAGGAAGACCTTTTTATTAAGTAATTAAAAGTTTTGTTTTAGCCTTTAATGAAATTAATAAAGTGTTGCCAATTTTTAGGCTTGAAATTTATTGTTTGTATAAAGCATATATTTAGGAACTCTAATGTTGTTTTTTAAGGTTATAATATAATAACAGACCATCTTTAGATTAAAATTTTAATAAATTATTGACATTTAATTAAAATTTTAATAAATTATTGACATTTAATGAAAATCATTGTCTATTTTACAGCTCAATTTTTAAAAATTAAACAAAAAGCTATTTAATTTAATTTTGATATAACTTTAAAAGAGCAAGTAAAGACAAATGACCTTCACTTTTTTTGAAAACAAATATACCCAAATTTTCTTCTCCCCTACCAAACACTCAATTGTCTACTTTTATTTTTGTTTAAGAACTTTAAAATTTAATTAAGACACTATCTAATTACAAAAGCCCTGTCTACACTTACACACTTATTTGCATTTTTCTTTTTTTTTTTATAAATTTAAATTAATAACACTTGATGAAAAGACAATAATAATTTTATGAAAGAATAAGTAACAACAACAAGAAGAAAATACCTTTAAATGAATATTTCCCCTTTTATTATTAAAAACTTCCAACATTTATACGTAAGCAATACTTGAGTTTTTACCCCTTTTTATGTTTTAACCTTAGGGGACTATATATTAATAATACCCACTACCTATGTATGAATATATATTCCCTGGTAAATTCTATATGTTAGATAGAGCGATATACCCTTTAACAAAATACTTTAGTGAGAAATAAGTAAGTAGCAAAAAAAAAAAACATACTGCAAGCCTACTTAAAGAATAAATACAAGAAAAAAGTTTATATAAACAATAAAAAAACATAACCCCCATTTAAGCTGGCAAAAGAATTGAAAAAATAAGAAAAAAATATTAAAAATGAGGAAAGTCGAATAGAGAAGGCTTTGCAAAGTATACAAATTTATAATCCAGAATATGATAACAACTATAATCTAGTGTATAGTCTAGTCTAAAGTTCGATCTAGTCCATATTAAAGTCGAGAGTCTGGCCTATAGTCATAGCTATCTGTATTATAGTCAATAGTTCAGTCAGTAGTCCAGTATATAATAAAACCTACAGTTTGGACTTCACTATAGTGTGGGGTTTAGTAGTGTAAATAGTATTTTTTTATAATCAAGTCTAAAATCCAGTCCAATATCTAGTCTATACTATGGTCTATATTATAGTCTATACTATAGTCTATACCGTAGTCTATACTGTAGTCTATATTATAGTATAATCTATAATATAGTCTTTAATATAGTCTATACTATAGTCTATACCATAGTCTATACTATAGTTTATAGTATAATCTATAATATAGTTTTTAATATAATCGATACTATAGTCTATAATATAGTCTATACTATTGTCTATACTATAGTCTATACTATAGCTTATACTATATTCTATTATATAATATATACTATAGACTATGATATAATTTATAATATAGTCTATAATATAGTCAATACTAAAGTCTATACTAGAGACTATATTATAGTCTATATGTAATTTATACTATAGACTATAATATAGTGTATACCATAGTCTATAATATAGTCTATACTATATTCTATTATATAATTTATACTATAGACTATAATATAGTCTATACTATAGTCCATAATATAGTCAATACTATAGTCTATAATATAGTCTATACTATTGTCTATACCATAGTCTATACTATTGTCTATACCATAGTCTATACTATAGTTTATAGTATAATCTATAATATAGTTTTTAATAT
>MINK01188910.1:0-14619 GCA_001735545.1 Phormia regina | reverse complement strand
TGTACTAAAAATAGCAAATTTATGAAAAATGTACTAAAAATAGCAAATTTATGAAAAATTTACTATAAATAGCAAATTTATGAAAAATTTGTTAAAAAAGCATATTTATTTGATTTATATTTATAAAATATTTACTAGTCTTGAATATAGAATAGTCTGGACTATAGAGTAGTCTATAGTCTGGATTATAGAATAGTCTATAATCTTGACTATAGAATAGTTTATATTCTTGACGATAGAATAGTCTATAGTCTGGACTATGGAGTAGTCTATAGTATGGACTATAGTCTGGACTATGAAATAGTCAATAATATTGACTATAGAATAGTCTATAGTAAAATATATAATAAAATAGTCTATAATCTTGACTTTAGAATAGTCTATATTCTTGACTATAGAATAGTCTATACTCTTGACTAAGAATAGTTTATAGTCTGGGCTATAAAATAGCCAATAGTCTGGACTATAAAATAGTATATAATCTTGACTACAGAATAGTTTACAGTCTGGACTATAGAATAGTCTATAGTTTGAACTAAAGAATAGTCTATAGTTCGAACTAAAGAATATTCTATGGTCTTGACTTAATAATGGCCTGTAGTCGTGATTGTAGAAGAGTCTACAGTCTTAAATATAGAATAGTCTATAAACTCTATAGTTCAGATTATAGTCGGAACTCAAATTTAATTGAGTGTTTTTTCCCTTAAATTTTTATTAAATTTCTCTTTTAAATGAATTTAACCACATTTTTATTAAATTCTTTTGCCTTTTAATTAATTTAACAAAAATCATATTTTATTTTCATTTAAATTTAACAAACGACTGATTTTCATTTAAACAAAAAACCTAACATAGTTTTTTTTTGTTCTCACTTACCTTTTGTTTTTCATAAAGTGTGAAAACTGCAGCAACTAAAATGACAGAGAAGAAAAAAAAAATTATTGAAATAAAATCTATAATATATCAATTATTTTACTAAAATAGAACATACATATTTTTTTATTTTTTTGGTGTGTGTGAAACAAAAATAATATTTTTATTAAAAACAAAAATATTGTTTCAAAAAAAAAGTTAGGTTTTTTGGTGGCTTAAAAACAAAAGCTGAAAGGAAAATATTTAAAATAAAATTATTTTTATACTCTACTTAAATAAAAACATATTACAATATGTTATATATTTTTATTTAACGTTAGTTGAGCCATAAATCATCAAAAATATAAAAGAAAAAAAAAGAAATATGGGTGTTTTTTTTTTTAAATAACAATAACATACTTTGGGGAGAAAAAAAATGGAGAATAACATAGCAAGCATTTTGGGGATTTTAAAGGGAAAATATTACTAAAGTTAAAATAAATAATTATATATAATTTATAAATATTTAGTTTTAATTTCAAACTTCTGAAAAACTGAAACCACTTGCTAATAAATTAGCTTTTGATAATCATTATTTTATAGTAGAAGGCAGTTGAAAGGATTTTTAATTTTTGAATACAAATTCTGCTGGAAATTGTTTTAAAAATGTTTAATTTGGAAATTTAAAACTATTGAAAACTTTAAAATGTTTTCTGGGCTTTTAGCTTTTGACGGAAAAAAGCTCTAACAAAAAATGAATTCTCATAGTTTTTATTTAACATGTTCATTGCTAGAATACACATCTATAAAATATTTGTTACAAAAAACTCTATATTTCATAATAAAAATTCAATACAGCAGTATTGTTGTAAATTCGCATAACGAAAAAAAAGATGCTGCTGCTGCTGTAGAAAAATAAATATAGAAAAATTATAATTTATTACTGCAGTGCAGTAAGTGTATATAAATAATTAGAAAACTATAGAATTAAAATATGAAATATAGTAGCAATTCTTTTTTATATAAAACAAATTATTTCTAAATATATTTTTTCTAACACTTTTTTTGTAACAACTTTTTAAAATAATAAATAATATTTCAATTAAATAAATATAAATAATTTTAATTTAAATTTCTTTTTTTGTTTATTTATTTGCAGGTATGTACAATGAAAACAAAAATAATAAAAAAAATAAATTGAAATTTCATATAAAAAAACGGCAAGTAGATAAATAACATTTTAAAATAAATAAAAATTAGCTTGAAACATGAAACATTTACTTAATAATAAAAAAAGTGAAGCATATTTTAAAGGTTTAACAAAAAATGAAGCATAATTTAAGGATTAATTAAATGCTTTAAAATAAAAATATATTAATTAATACATAAAAAGTAAAAATAACAAATTTAAAGCCTATTTAAAGGCTTTAACAAATAAAGCATATTTTAAGGCTTGAAAAAAATTTAAGAATTAAATTAAAACTGAAATCTAAGGAATTGTTAAAAAAATAACATCATTCTCTTATTTAATTGACATAAGCCCATAACAAGCACTTTAAACTATTTCCAATTGAATTCAAATAAATACTAAAACCCATATAAAAATCATCACCATAAAAAATCCTACAAACTCTTCAAATAAAATTTATATTATTACCGGAAATTCCCTACCTAAAACAAAACTAAAAGACATGTAGTTACTTCCCCAAGACTAAAAATCAACTTGGCAATTTAAATATTTAACTGAAGCTGCTTCAATGAACTTCCTCTTAATAAAATCAAAAAACAAAAAGAGCACACAAATCTTGGCAAACTGCTAAATAATTCTTACATGTTTGTGTTTTTTTTTCTTTCTTTTCCAAGCGCCTACCTTTATGAATTTTTTTCTAAGATTTTTGTTTTCAACACTAATAGACAGGCATTGTTTGTTAAGTTCGAGCAGCAGTCTGCACAAGAAAAATATGAATAAATTTTCTAAAAACAAAAATGAAAAATAAAAAACTAAAAAAAATTGTAATAAAAATAATAAAAAAACCTTAGATTGCATCATGTTTTTTTTAAGAGGAGTAGACTTGAACAGCAAATTGGCAAAAGACTTTAAAGCAGCACGTGCTTTATTGGTAGGCGTTAAAGTGTTGCAAAACTTTATACTTAAAAGGCAATATATTTAAAAAATAAAGATTTCCATAGAAAGATTGTTAAAAAAAAACTAAAGCAAACGAATTAGTTAAAACCTACATTATGCTAACAAAACATTAGCAATAGAAAATAGGACTTCCAAAACATAAGCAAACAACTTGGAATAAAATTACATATTGAGTTAAATAAAAGTTTGAATTTTCTGCTAAAATGTTAAAATATTCCATAATTAAATAAATTTGTAAACAAATTTACTTCATAAACTTAGTTTAAACCAAGTTTAAGCCAAAAAATTTTACTTTAATTTCTAAAAACTATCCCAACATTTATTTCTAAGCAAAATTATTAGTTAAACTTTGTTAAAGCTAGTTTAAACCTTAGTTAAAATAAAAAATATTTCTGAACAATTACAATATTTTTAATAACCCTAATTCTAGCTTGAATTTGCAAATGAAATAAAAGTCTTAAACTTCCTTTAACCTAGGTTAAACTTCATTTAAACTAAGGAATACCCAGTTTAAATCAAAATCTTTTATTCAAATAAAGGCTTAAATTTCCTTTAACCTAGGTTAAACTTCTCTAACTAAGGAAAACCAAGTTTAAATCAAAATCTTTTATTCAAACTTTTTTATACACAATAGGCCATAGTTTAAAAAAAATTAATAGTTAAACTTATTTTAAACAATATTTAAATACTTTAACAATATTTTGTATAAAATAAAGTTATAAAATTCCTTTAGTTTAGGTTAAACTCAGTTTAAACTAATTGAAACCAAATAAAAAAGAAACTTAAAAATTGTTTTAATTATTACAAACATCTAAAATAACAATTTAAAATCTCAATTCATATGATAAAATAAACTTAATTTAATAAATTTTAAACTAGGTTTAAACTAAGACAAAAAAGTTTTAATAATTTTAATTATTATCTTCTAAAATACTTATGCTAAGTAATAATTTAAAATGATTATTTAAAGTAAAACTTATTTAAAAAATATTTTTATCGTAGTTACAATAATTTAAACTTGGTTTAAATCTATTTTATTAAAAGTTTTAAGCAAAATAATTGCTTTAAAATTTTAGGAGCATTTCAACTAATAATTGTATACCAAACTTACTTTGAACCAGTTAAATAACTTTAACTAAAAATTTAACAAGTTTAAGTTAAGTTTTGTTTTCAATTTTATTAGTTAAACTTACTAAATAACAGTTTAATCATGGTTTAAACTTGTTTTAGTAATTAGCTATATATATAATTATATAATTATATAATTATATATATAAAACTAGGATTATATATATAATTATATAATCCTAATTTTGTTCATAGTTAAACTTAGTTTAAAATGTATAAACTTAAGTTTAGCAACTGGTTTTTATTCAAAATAAAATTTAGTTATCAAAGTTTTATTATATTATAATATGTATCATAATATAAAGTAAAACAAATTTTTTGCGTGGTTAAACTAAGTTTAAACAATGATCCTAATTTTGTTCATAGTTAAACTTAGTTTAAAATGTATAAACTTAAGTTTAGCAACTGGTTTTCATTCAAAATAAAATTTAGTTATCAAAATTTAATTATATTATAATATGTGTTATAATATAAAGTAAAACTCATTTTTTTACATGGTTAAACTAAGTTTAAACTTGTTTAAATAATTAGTTATATATTTATAGAAATTAAATTAAAAAATTCAAACAGTTTGCTTTCCGTTTAAAAGTATAAGCATCCATTAGAGTGATACTTAAAAAACTTAATAATAAATTTAAATTTAACCTAGTTTAAATTAAGTTTAAGCTATTGCTTGTATTGGTTAACCAAGTTTAAACTTTATTAAATAATTTTTATGTTTATTTTTTTAGAATTAAAGGTAATCTTAAAAGTTTTGGTTAAATACTAAAACTTTTAATTAACTATTGTTGATTTATTGTTAAACTAAGTATAAGCTGGTTTAAATTAAGTTTAAGACAAGTTATTTGTTTAAAATAAAAAGTAGTTATAAACGTTTTAGTTTTTACTAAAATTAATAATTAATTTTATTATGATTTATGGTTTAATTAAGTTTAACCAAGTTTTAATTAAGTTTAAACTATTAGTTTTAATGGTAAACTAAACTTTATTAAATTAAGTTTAAGACAAGTTTTTTCTTGTTAGGATTAAAAATAGTCTGGAAAGTTTGATTCCATATAAAATTTAATGAAAATTTCATCATAAACCTTAGTTAAACTTGGTTTAAATTAGGTTTAAGTTCTTTTTTATTCTTTAAATTGAGTTTAACACAAGTTTTTTGGTTAAAGTAAACGGAATCATAATCGTTTTAACCTAGTTTAAATTAAGTTTAAACTATTGTTTGAATTGATAAACTTAATTTAAACTTTACTTAAATCATTTTTTTTTAGTAAGAATTAAAAATATTTTTAAAATTTTTTGTTCAATACTAAAATTAATAATAAATTTTATCATTAATCATAGTTAAACTAAATCTTAAGATTTATTTTATTCCTTAAACTAAGTTTAAGACAACTTTTTCGGTAGGAATTAATAATAGTCTTGCAAGTTTTAATTCTTTACTAAAATTAATAATTGATATTATCTTAAACGATAGTTAAACTAAGTTTAACCTAGGTTAAATAAAGTTTAAGATTTATTTTGTTACTTAAATGAAAATAGTATTAATATTAATAGTTAAACTTAAATTTAATTTCACTTAAACTAAGTTTAAACTGGAATAAATTAAGTTTAAATTTTAATTTTTGTTTAAATTAAAAATATTCAAATTATTTTATATTTTTAATAGGACTTTAATATATTTTTTTCTTAAAAAGCTCTTCTTATTTAATAAATTTCTTTAACATTATTTTTCCTTGGAAATTTTTTTTAATTTCATATTTTGTTTTAATTTTAACTTCAAATTCTAACCAAATTCCCTTACATTTCTTATTAGATTTGTGCTAGTATTTCAATTATTATTTTATGTTTTTTTCTTAGCAACAAATCCCTATTATCAATCCTTTATGAAATTCTTTTTTTTTCCCCCCATTTACAACACACTTGTTACTTTATTACTTGTCTATTCAATCGTCCAAACAACCAACCAACCAACCAACTGTTTCTTGGTTGACCACAAACCCTTAAAGCCTTTAGAACTTTTATATTGATAAAATTCTTCTATTGCAATGATAAAACCATAAATATGTGCTTCAAAAGAGGAAGCAAAAGAAGAAACAAAAAACAGTAATAATCACTACAACAGCTAAAGCTAAAATCTAGAGCATAAAGGTAGCAGACGAAAAGAAAGAAGCTTAAAATTATGAACAGAAAACAGCTGCTAAAGCTAAAAATATATAAAATGAGTTACATGCTGACTTCCTTAATAACTATTCCTTGGAAAACCATAACATTTCAATTACTTTTCAATATAAACTTCTCTTTATATATATTTAAGCCTTTTTTTTTTTTGGTTTTACTTTAAAGCTTTTATGTATGAGTGAGGGGAGGGAGGGATGGAGGGAGATAGCTAGATAAAATAAGTGTTGAAATGTAGTACTTGACTTTTCAATTTCTGGCCAAAGTGTTATAATATATAAAGAATAGTTGTTGTTGTATTTTGTTTTATATATATTAATACCGTTAGAAGTTTGGCAAATTGACCACATTTTTCTGTTTATTATTTTTTATTTGTTGAAGTAAAAAGGAATGTTTTGCTCAATTGTAGAAATTGATTATTTTTGAATTTCTTGCTCTTTACTACACTCTTCATAGTCATATGGAATTTTTTTCCAACAAACTTTTTTTTAAGGTCGTTTTGTGGTTTCTAAAGAGTCATGTTGTCTTCAGTTTGTTGTTTTCATTTTTTTGCTTTGCCTTGACTTCCTTTTCCAAATATAACTGTGTGAGTTCAACTATGTCTGTCTGTCCGTCTGTCTGTCTATCTATTTGTCTATATATGTCTTGCTTATACATTTATGAAATTTTCCCACATATGAATGTTGCCGCTGCTGCTATAGCTTTCTATTTAGGGAGTTTAGCAAAAGAAATTCTATTAACACTTGCTTTAAATTGCATTTTTGCGTTATCTTAACGTTTCCGTTGTGTGTATGTGTGTGTGTGTGTAGAGAAGTGAAAAGGAAACAGCATACTTTTAGCGTATAGTTTTATTTATTATTTTTTTTTTTTCTTACAAAATTCCATAATATTGAAAGCCAGGGTCGGTCTTTGTTAATGCTGCTGCTCTTGCAGTCATTGGCAAATTATTGTTAGCAACATCAAAACTATAACAGAGAGTCTCTCTAAAAAAAAAATAATAAAAAATTCAATTTAATAGTTCCATTTCATTTTGCCTAGTCCCAGAATTGTATTTTATTTTTTTTTTCTGAAAAACATACCAAAAGTAAAAAGTAAAAAACTCATAAGAATATCATTAAGGTAATAATACACATATATATGGGATAATTTCACTCAATTATAAATAATACACTATAAGGGGCAATTCACTCAATTGAAAAATAATATTAATATTAAATAATTACTTTTTCTATAGTTAAACTAAGTTTAAACAAAAATTTAAATAGATTTTAAAATTTTGTAAAACATTTTACTTTAATAACATTTCTAGGTATTAAACATGTTTTAACCTGGGTTAAACTAAGTTTAAACTACTGAAAACCCTTTTTCCTTTTGCGATTAGTCTAAGGGATTTATAAAGGGTTTTTATTTATGTTAAACCATCACATTTTAAATTTAAAGGATAAAATATAATAGCTTAACTAGAGCTTAAGTTCAATTATCTATAATTAAAGCAAGTTTAAACCTAGTTTAAGCCTAGTTAATTAAGAATATTAGTATAGAATACCAAATTAGTTAATATAATTTATTATGTTATTGATTTTAGCTGTTAATCTCTTCTTAGTTGAGGTTAAACTAAGTTTAAACTAAGATAAATTAAGATTTTTATATAATTTTTATATAATATATAATTGTTACTAACTTATAATTTTAAATATATTTTTAAAATATTACTTTAAACTTCAAATTAAATAAACTTTTCTTCAATTAAATCGAATTTAATCATAGATTAAGCCCAAATGGTTAAAAATATTTATATTTTTTTATAATTTATATTTTTTTATTATCTTATATTTTAATATTAAGCTATTGGACTTATAAATAAATTTAAATGAATATAATATGGAATTAAAATGAAAAGTTAAACTTAGCTTACATTGAGTTTTAGTTAACTTACTTTAAGTAATTTAAAATTTCAAATATATTTTTTAAAATAACTACGTTTATTAACAAGTAAAATGTTAAATTTATTTAATCCTTAAATTAAGTAAAATATTCTCTAATTAAATCAAGTTTAATGCCAGATTAAGCCCGGTTAGTTAAAATTATTGGCCTAGAATTTTTAATAGTACTTGCAGTAGTTAATCTTTCCTTAACCAAAGTTAAATTACGTTTAAACTACGCTAAACTTAATTCATTGCTATTAATCTATTGTCATTACATTTTTTTTATAAATTGAAGTTAAATAAAGTTAAACTTAGGCTTTGTGTTAAAGCTTAGTTAAGTTTATTTTATAATTAATTCAAGTTAAGATACATGAGATTTAGTTAAAATATTATGTAAAACTCTAAAATATTGTAATTATTGTATTTTACTATATTGATCTATTGATCTTTTTAAGCAGTGTTAACTAGTTTAACAACTTAAATAAAAAATATATTGTCGTAAACCTTTTTCAAATTTATAAATAAATTGTTAATTAATGCAGAATTTAAAATTAAAACTTATGGCATGTTAATTGTCCTTCTTTTAAAAAAAAAAAAAAAAAAATAGTTTTTTTTTTTTTTTAATTTTTTTCCATTCAGAGCTAAATTGATCTTAAATAAACTCAAGTTTAAATTAAGATTAACTTTTATTAGATAAAAATAATGTTTTTTATTTGGTATATTTTCAATATATTAAAGTTTGCATATATTATGATTAGCTAAACTTGGTTTATACTAGTTTAAATTTAGTTTAAACTAAGTTTAAGCAATTTTTTCGTAAATTTTCTTAATGGTAAAATATTTCTTCGAAAAAAATCTTTAAAAATTATAATCTAGTAAAAAAATAAATGTTAAATCCAACGAAAATCTTAGTTAAACTAAGAACCTTTAAGTTTAAGTTTAAGACTACAAACGAATATTAAAACCCAAATTTTACTTATTTAATAAATCTTAATCTTGATTTAAGATTAAGTACAGTTTAAAAAAAATACTTGATCATATAATACTTATAATTTTGATATTTTAAAGTTTAGGTATAATTTAAGGAGCTAAACTTGCTTTAGTCAAGTTTAAACTTAGTTTAAACTATGAAAAATTGAGATTAACAAAATTTGTTTATTTATTCCTTAAATGGGTTTCATTAGCTATCGTTTAGGAACAAAATAAAAAGTTAATCTTTGTTTAAACTAAGTTTAAACTATAAAACGTAAAATTAAGTGATTATTTTTCACAATAAATTTATTATTTCAATATAATTTTTTTCTATTCAAAATAAAATTTAATTAAATTAACACTAGTTTAACTTCAGGTTAGTTAAAAATTTTGTCTTATATTTCTTATATTTTAAATATATCACAATTTTGTTATGGTTTTATTAGTTAAACCCAATTCAACCCAGCTTAAACTAAGTTTAAACTCAAATAAAATAAGTTTAAGATATATATCTGATGAAATCTAAGAAATAAACATAAAATTAATTTTAAACTTAAAAATTAAATATTATTTTCCATCATTTATTTTAATTCATTTAATTTTATTTAAATATTATTTATTTTTATTTGTTTAAAATAAAAATAGTCCTTATTCAAATGTAATTTCATTTTAATTTTTTTTATTCATAATACATATTAATGAACTATTTAATATAAAATTTTAAAATTTTCATAACATTTAAATTATCATTAATAAAATCAAATATAATATACAAACGCACACACACAACAACAAATCAGATTAAATCCTATTAAAGAAAAATAAAGTTTTTTTTTTTTAAATAATTTTTTTCAGCAAAATAAAATGAAACCTATTTACATAAAATTATATAGACATATAATATAGAAAACACTGATTAAAAACTATACAATATCAATAGACTGTAATAAATAAACAGCAAAAAATTAAAATAAATAATAAAAAAAAGTTAATTGTAAAGCATACATTAAGGCCTAGAGAAAACATTAAATATGAATAGTTAAATGGCAGTTTAATTTTTATGCAAAAAAAAATTTAAAATATAAAAAAAAAATGGATTTTGTAAAATCACTGAGTATTTAACAATTATAATAAAAGTCATTGATTAAGTTAATCATAAAGTTTTTTTTGCAATATTTTCAAATGAATAGAAAATCAGTAGAGATAAATTTATTCATTTGTAATATATTTATTTAAATGATACTTTTAGGCTGTTAAAGCTATTAATAAAATAAAGCATATTAAAGGGATTGATTTTGTATAGAAATAAATATTTTATTTATTTTTTAAATTATAGAAAATGAAACAAAAACTATATATTTAATGGTTTAAATTTAATTTTGGTTAGTTTAATCTCAGTTTAAGGAAAAATAAAGTGAGATTTGTTAAGCTTTATATTTTATTTTTGTTTTGAAATATTTTACTTTATAGTAATTTTTCAAATAATATTCTACCACAAATAAAGTAGAACTTGAACTTTATTTTAACTTAAACTTAGTTTAAATAATAACAAAATCAAGTTTAACCTTTTATTTTAGTTTTAGTAGATTATTTTCTTAATTAAAATTAAAACTGATAACAAAATTTACCTTAAACTTTACTTATTATAGTTTAAACTAAGTTTAATTAAAACTGAAATTAAGTTTAATGTTTTTTATTTACTTCATCATATAATTTAAATGATTACTTTTGCATATGAGTTCGAAATATTCCCTAAACTCAATTTAGTCTGGTTTAAACTTAGTTTAAATAATAACAAAATCAAGTTTAACCTATTATTTTAGCTTTAGTAGATTATTATCTTTATTAATATTGAAGCTGTTAGTAAAACTTACCCTAAACTTTATTTATTCTAGTTTAAACTTAGTTTAACTAAAAACAAAATTAAGTTTATCGTTGCTTATTTGCTTCATTATGTAATTTAAATGATTGCATTTGTAAATGTGTACAAATTATTGTCTAAACTTAATTTAGGACGAGTTAAACTTAGTTTAACTAATCAAAAAATCAAGCTTAACCTTCCACTTTAGCTTTTGTAGATTATTATCTTTATTAATATTAAAACTTATAGCAAAACTTACCCTAAACTCAATTTGTTTTAGTTTAAACTTAGTTTAACTAAAAACAAAATTATGTTTATTGTTTCGTATTTGCTTCATTATGTTATTTAAAAGATTACTTTTGCAAAACGAGTACAAATTATAGTCTAAACTTAATTTAGTCAGGGTTAAACTTAGTTTAAATAATATCAAAATCAAGTTTAAACTTTTATTTTAGCTTTAGTAGACTATTTTCTTAACTAAGATTAAAATTGCTAATAAAATTTACCTTAAACTTTACATATTCTAGTTTAAACTTAGTTTAATTAAAAACAAATTTAAGTTTAACCGTTTCGTATTTACTTCAAAAAATAAACCTTAAACTGTAATTATTTTAGCTTAAATTTAGTTTAACTAACAATAAGTTTAAATATATTTTTAATTTTCAAATATGAGTTTTTCATTAATTTTTTTATTATTGTTAAACTTAATTTTGTTTAACTTAAACTTAGTTTAACTAAGCTTGAAGTTATGTTTAAGTGTTTAAATTAGAATTTTTGGGTTAATTTAAGAAATAAAATAAATTATTTTTTCCAAGGTTAAACTTAGTTTAACCAAGAGCATAGTTAAGTTTAACTTTACATTCCAACTTTTATGATAAAAATGATAAAAACTATGTTTAATTTCAACGTTTTGTATTAAATAAGCCTTAGACTTAATTGAGTTTAAGTTAAACTTAGTTTAAAAAGGCTCAAATTAAATTAAACTTTAGATTAAGAAAATTTAACTTTAAATTTTTGAAGCAAACTATAATTAATAAAAATAATAAATAAAATAAAATATTAAATTTAATACAGAAAACATGCTAGTAGTTACCTAAATTGTTTACTGGGTTATTTATAGTAAATCTTTATTTTATTTTATTTTTTTTTCTTTTTAAATCCAATTGTTTATTGGGTATTATATCTTCTTTTCAAATGAATATCTATAATCTTCAATACAATATGAAATTCAATGGTCAATAGCAAATATTAACAGAGCAGCAGTACAATTCTCACGCTTCTTACTAATACACTTTCAAAGTGGATGTAAGACCTCGAAGAACAGGCAGGATGTCTCAATTTCCAATACATAAATACCACAACACACATACTTACTTACTTATATACTAAATAACAAAATATCTGACCATCATCATCACCATCATCATTGTCATATAAAAAGGAAGAACAAAAACCAAACAAATCCAAAATGTCACAAAATAAAATTGAAAAAAAAAAGAATAAAAGCAAAGGAGACAAAAATATAAAGACATTATTATGGTTGAATAACTCAATGACTGACTGTTGGTTTCTGTGTGAGTGTGCATGTGTGTGTTGGGGAGTGCTTAGAGAAGGTTGTAAGTTTAAAGCTTGTTGTTGTTGCTGCTGTTGAAGAAATCTTCTGACCAAAGTAATATTGTATAGTTTAGATCATCATCATCATCATCTTTGTATGATTGGAATTCGTTCGTTTTACGATTTGTTACCGGCATTAAGCTTTAAACATTTCAAATGGAATGTCACATTTAACTGCTTCTGCTAAAGTACTGGTTTCTTCAACTAACTACTGGCTGAGTCTACAGCTTATCTTTGTTGGTGGTCAGGTTTATGGTCCAACTGTTGGCCATAGAGTTTGTTGTGCTTTATTGTTTGTGTTGTTGTTTCTTTCGTTAAAGTCCTACTCTTGTGACACTAAAAACGATAAAAACGTGTGTAATAAAAGGCGCTAAAATTGTCTTGTTCTCTATACAACTCCTTTGTAGCTTTAGTTTTTTTTTTTGTTCGCTTGTCCATGTCCACTTCTCCAGTTTGATCTGTTATCGTTTGATTTTTATTCATTTTCAGTGTGTTTTTAGTTGGTAGTTAAGTAGTTGTTGCCTCTTTAAGTTTCAATAATAAAAATCATAAAATTGTTTAGTTTAAACTGTGGTTTCTTAATGCTGACACATGACAGGACAATTGGCGGTTGTATGTATATGTGTGTGTGTGTGTGTAGAGAATCTAGACTATAAACTTATATTAGTATTGAGTTTAAATAAGACTTTAAATATTTTTATTATCAGTTAAAGTAGTAAATTGAAATCGTAGTAATAAGAAAAACAAAGATTTTTTTAATAAAAAATTCTTAAGGGATTTTAAGGTATAGAAACTTTAATCTAGTTTTAACCTAGTTTAAACCAAGTTTAAACTTAAGTAAATGAAGATTTTTAAATAATTTATAAATAACTTTGAAATAAATTTAATATGCTCAACTTTAAAGCCAAAATAAATAATTAAACTGTAATTAATCCTTGATTAAACTGAGTTTAAATTAAGTAACATTAAGTTTAAAATAAGATTTAATATTTTTATATGTGTATCCCATTCATCTTAATTTTAATTTAGGTCTTCTTGGCTTTCAAAAAAAAAACATTTGTTTAAAAAAGTAAATAAAAATTTGTTTAACTTAATTTATCTTAAGTTTAAACTAAGTTTAATCATAATATAAGTACAAAATTTTTATGTTTCCAATATTTTATATATTTTTCTTATAAATATGTTTTATTATTTACACTTTATAACTTAAAAAGTATCTTAAACTTATTTTTTTCATAGTTAAACTCAGCTTAAACTAGGCCATGATAAATGTATAAAATCTCATGTTAATATCTTGCATAAAATTTTTGTTTTTTTCTTTTTTCTTTAAAACCAAATAATAACTTAAACTTAATTTTTCTTTTGGTTAAACTATGTTTAAACTGAACTAAGTTAGGTTTATTCAATTTTCATATTATTTTTGTATAGAAATATACGAAGATTTAATATTTTTTGGCATATAAATACAATCGATATCATTTTTGTTTAAAAATTAAAACCTAAACTTCAATTTTTCCTCAGTTAAACTTAGTTTAAACTACAATATGTAAAGTTTAGTAAATTTTATCTATATATTTAGAAGTTAAATATCACCAGCTATAACTTCCAATAAAACTAAAATCTTAAACTTTAGTTTTATCTAGTTATTTATTGAAAGTTTTAACATTAATAACCAGATCATAGTATTTACCGAAACTTGGCTTAACAATACTTATCTTAATACCGAAATTCTTTGTAATAATTACAACATTTATCGTCGTGATCGCTGTACTTATGGTGGTGAAGTGCTTATAGCTGTATCCAGTAACTTTTTTTCTGAACTCCTTGAGATTGGCTCATCGCCTAATATTGAATTTATTTCTGTGATTATTAAACTTAAGCATAAGAAGATAATCGTAACATGCTCTTACATCCCTTCTTCGTCGCCAAATGAAAATGATTTTTTT
>MINK01188907.1:0-11355 GCA_001735545.1 Phormia regina | reverse complement strand
CAGATTTTAATCCTTTTGGCTCTAGCTGCTCTGGTTTAGCTTTAAAATCGATTTTTATGTTTTTCATATAAAAGTCGATTTTTATATAGAAATGGTGGTGATCACAGATTTTAATCCTTTTGGCTCTAGCTGCTCTGGTTTAGCTTTAAAATCGATTTTTATGTTTTTTTATATAAAAGTCGATTTTTATATAGAAATGGTGGTGATCACAGATTTTAATCCTTTTTTTTTTAGCTTTATAATCGGTTTTTATATGTATATCTTCAGATTATTATGATTACATGGTAAAATTTTACGGTAAGTGAAAAATATTTTCCTATTAAATTGTAGAAGTTAAAAGTCGGTTAATGTAGTTGTTACGTCATTTTCATGTGATCTTTGATTAGTCTGAGTATACTCCAACATGTTGGTATTTACCTTTAATTTTTTTCTTTCATTGTTAAATACTTGACTTAATTTCTGCGTAATTTTCTTTCCTGCTTTTTTTTTTTTTCTTTCAAGTTTTTTTTATTTACAATTCAGTTCTTCTTTCAGACTCAATTTAATCATAATTTACTTCTTTATTGTTTTATTTCTATCCTAGTACTTTATAGACATGCATATATATGTATTAAAGAATATAATAGATACAAACTTAGATCCTTATAGATTTGTGATACATACTGTACTATGTACATTCTATATGAATAGTGTGGAAATGAATATGCGTGTCATCTGCAATGCAGCTGGCTGGGGAAAAGGAATGTGAAAAAAAGAAGTGAAATAGAAAAATACTGTCAGTTTACAGCATCACTAATGATAGCGTTACTCTTTAATAGGTTATCAACGAAGTATGAATGTATGTTTGTATGAATATAACTATTAAAGTACACCTATACATATCAAAAAACAGGGTACGCCAATGTTTCTTTTTTAGATATTGCAAACAGTAAAATGGGGTTTGTTATTAATTTTTTAAAAGTTTTTCTTTGTTTTTTTTTTCCATAAAAAATTATTATTATTTCCTTTTAATAAAATTTCCTTTATAATTCTTTACTGATCATCCTAAAAATTTCCTCTAAATACTTACATCCGATTTTTTAAGTGTGTGTGTGTGTGTATGTGTAACAGGGTTTTAGTAAATAGTGTGTGGTTATAGTAGCTAAACTTGCAACATAAACTTGAATAATGATAAACATAAGCATGCAACAAATGTTGCTGACATTAGCACAAGAAATTATTATGCTCTTATCAAACAGTTGTTGGATGCGAAAAATACACAAACACATACAAAAACACTTTTTCATACACACACATAAAGAAACAAAGATAAATGTTTATATGTTAGTTAGTATACGAGCAGAAGATTTAAAATGATGATGCTAAACTTTTTTTGGTAAGAAAATCTAAACTTTATTACAAAAATTTAAATCAAAATAATGATACAACATGAAAAATTGTTTAATAAGACTTTTTTTGAAATTTAAGATTACAAACTTTAAAAAGAGTTCCTTAGTTTTAAAACAGTAACTTTGTTTTTTTTTTAAGAAGATAACTTTTATAGTTTTGATATAATTAAAAAAAAATTCTTGTAATAAATATCATTATTTATATTTAAAATATGGAAACTGTGAACAGTTTATTATATATGACATAGAGCTACTAAAAAATGTAGCAGAGAATTCTCAGTCAATTAGTAAGAATTTAATACGAAAGAATTCAATTGGAAAAAAATTTAATTATTCTTCAGTCAAGAAATAAATCGCAAATAAAACAAGATAAATTTCATTGAAATCAAATTATAAATATTATTTTTATATGTAAATTTATGAAAATACTCCTTTACATTTTACATAAAATAATATTTCCTTAACAGTTAGCCACTTAAAAAAGAATAATTTAAATTTATTGAGATTTTTTCTGTATAATCGTTATTTCCAGTCCCTACTTTGAGCAATTAGTTCATGTACTTTTCTTCACCATAATTAAAAAAACTTTAGTTTATTTCAATCCCTTCCACCAATATTGTAATTAATTTCTGTTAACTGCAACACTAAAGGTCACATGAATTAATGAAAAAGTCATTATGTCGCCAAATAATACCAAATACTAATATAAAGTTAATTACAAATGAATAGTAGTTATAACAAAAATGTGTGTTTAAACATAACACAACAAATGTATTTTAACTTATGAATAAATTATAGATTTAAAGCAAACATTTCAATGTACTTACGATTACAAAATTATTAGTACTTGACCGAATTCAACTACTTTTACTTACCTACATATATCATGTATTTATACACATATTTGTACAAAATTTAATGTTGTATATACAATACACAGACACATATACTTTAAGGTAACATATGCGTACGTCAGTTTATCTATTGTATAACAAATCTTATGTTGGCAATTCAAACAGATAAGAATACAATATGCAAATGAATTAAACTGTTAGATTTGACTACCTGTTGCAAAATAAGCTTATACGTATGTATATTTAAAAATACTAACAAAGAAATATATTCAATCTTTTCAAGATACAAGTTTTGAATTTCTGCAAATCTTTTAATATTCTTCAAAATTTTATAAATATACAATTATTATTTTCATTATTATAAATTTTTAATTAAACTTATTTCAAATTAGTTACACCACTTCTACAGTATTTCTTATTTACCTAACAATCACACTAACACATTTTATCATCAACACTTTTCTATATGTCTACCAACAATAATGGCATGTCTGTGTATATGTTTGTACTTTTAAGCAATTAAGGCCTCACGTTTTGTTAAAACTACAATTGTGACCACTATCTAATAACAATGGTACATGTATGAAAATATCTAAACTCATACCAATACACGATTACACTAGCCTGCACAAATTTACACACGAACACACACTACGTTGACTTCCGGTTTAGTGTTAAAATGAAAATTATGCCATACAAAATACCAACACCCAACAGTTTGTAGGTCTCGTATTCATACAAATGGAACTAAATTTGTTAAATTGATTCATTTAGACTATACGTATGTTTGTATGTACTTGTGGTGTTCATTAACAAATAGACAGTCGTCGGGTAGTATAAAATAAAACAACGTCTATTGGTTTAATAGTGACATACATACATACTTAGTTTATATGTGTCTACATCGAATTTTATTACGTGGAATATTAAGTTTTTGCCTTTGGTTTTTTTAATTAAGAAAATTGTGGGATAATTTTGAGAATAAAATAGAATATGTGATCAAAATAATTAGCATTGAGTTTAAAACGAAAATTTTATTTTAGTTTTAAACATTTGTAAAATTATTTAAACATGAGTTTACTTATATAAATAACACGTTTTTAAATAATAGTTTAGTCATTCAGGACTTAACAGGACTAATTTAGTAATTAGTATATAATAAATCCTGAAATAACATCTAAAAGTTGCAATAACTCAGACATACAAAAACAAATGCACCTTCAAATATGTGAACATTGGAAGAAACAAAACTGGATTTTTTGGATTTTGTGACGGCTCCAAATAGGATTTTGGAAACGGATTCGCAATAGTAACAGATGATTGTCAAGTAATTAGGAAAGGATTGGTTCCGCACTATACCTCCATATTTACATCTGAGATCACTGCAATAGAAACAGCAATAACATTAAAACCACCTAGGAAAAAACTAATAATTTATTCAGATAGCTTATCATCAATAAAAGCGATTGAAAACTGTAATTAGAAAGATCCACTAATACCAAATGTTCGTGAACTACTTCTTAGGCAAAACAGCATCAAAAAAATGTTTACCCCTGGTCATAAAGGAATTCGAGGTAACGAATATGCTGACAAAATAGCTAAAGAAGTTGTTCAATCTCCTTCAATAATAGTGAACAATTACACAGCAAAAGATATTAAAAACTACGTATGTAAAGAAATACATAACAAAAATAAACTATCAACTAACAACCATTATAGAATGATAAACCCTACAAACAATACTATTACATACCATGAGAAAATCCCGTAGTTATATATAATGTGATATCTTATTTTCCAAATATTTTATTTTGAATATTAAGATTTTTTCATAATAGCAGGAGAAAAATTCATATATAATTATAAAATCTGTTTATATCTCGCAGTTGTTTATAAAAGAGATATAGAAAAAAGTATGATATAGAGCTGTGTTTCTAGTATTTTATTTATTATTCGATTTTGTCCATTTTCAATACCAAACAAATCTGATATAAGATAAATATTTGAGCCAAATTTCTTTTCTCTAAGACGTTCCCTTAGAGCCGTATGCTACGTTCAACTTACCAGATAATTTTTTTCATATGTTACGCACGGAATGACTATATTAATATACTTACCATCTTTTCATGGTTCATATTTCGCAAACTTAGAATCAAAAAATTTTAATATTTGTATATTCTAATATTTGTTTCCTTTTTTGAAAATAGATAACTTTCTTCCTCGATATGGGGAGAAGATAATGCAAAAAACATAAAATGCCATTACAGAAAAAGTCTTTACAGAGAAAGTCTTTAAGATATTGTCATATACAAAAGATTTTAGTTTTAATATTTCATATAGACAGTTAGACAGGCTGACGGACAACAAACACATGGTAATGACTTAAATTATTATTATTTTTTTTTTAGTTTTATATTTAAAAAGGTAAACCTATATTTGTTCATTCACCCCACTTGTAATGGCAGAAGTTATATTACATATTTGTGTGTGTTGACTTCATGCTGTGTACCAAACGAAATTCTTCTTAGAATTCTTTGCTTAAAAAATTTGATGACTATGACAAGTATTTTCTTGTATACATCTACCAATGCTACCTCATGCATTATTTGTTCATATTTTTATCGCAAAAAAAAACCTCAAAAGTCAACTAAGTAACATCATCCGTTTTTCCTTATATTTTTTTTTTTTTTTTTTCGGCTTAAAAACTTTTATAAATGCACTTACTTATTTGTTGTAACTAAAGAAAAATCATATGGAAAAATATACAAAATACTTCTTTACTTTTATAGAGAATATGAAAAAAAAAAATAAATAAATAAATAAAATATGGGCGAAATATTTTCCAAGCTAAAGAGAAAAAGAATAGAAAAAAAAATTACACATCCCACATTCTTAGCAACATGCCAAAGTCATAGAATAGAATTTTATGAAGAATGTTGGGATATAAACTCACGCAAACAATATTTTACGTGGTATTGTCAACAATACAAACAATTCTTTTTGTTTATATCTTCGCCTTTGGTTCAGGTTCTTTTACGTTTTTTTTTTCTTTGTGGATATATATGCATATGTTTGCATGTATGGAAATTGAGTGGGTGAGTGCGTGTATTTGTTTGCATATGCGACACCAGCATACATATGCATTTCATTTATACTGCTACTGTTGCTGTCATTTATATTTTCACATTTGATAACTTAAAATTTTATTTTTTTTTTTTTTTTTTTTTTTTCATATGACATTTTAGTGTTTAACAAACACATTTTATTTATTTTGTTTAATAGCAAAACTAAAAGAAAAGCTAAAAAATAATTCTTATAAAATTTAGAATTAAGATAAAATCACTAATTGACCATGTTATGGTTAGAAAATGTTAATTATTTTTCCAAGAATAAATTTGATTTTATACTAACAACAATGCTTATGTATTGAAATTGTAATTAAATTTTAATTTAAATAATAAAGAATATTAAAATTTGTTATAGAACATTATTCAATTAAGATTTAACTGTTAAATATAATTAATTTTTAATTAATACATAAAACTCATATGTTTTGTTATAATAAGCAAACACAACATTTTACTTTATTTTTAAACAAAAAAAAAAAAAAAAAAATGTTAAAAATCATAAATTCAATTAAAGTATGTATTTAAATGTTTCATTAATTATTTAAGGAATTTATTTATTTAGTAATAAAGTAATTTTGACACTTATAATGGACATTTTAAATAAAATATTTGCAATATTTCATTCAATAGGAAAATATTAAAAATAAACCTACAGACTGACTGACAGACGTAGGGACAGACAAATTTAAATATAGTAAATAAATTGTTTTTTTCTCCAAAAACAAAAATTTATTCATGACTTGTTTCTCCTAATTTTTATTTTTATTGTAAAATACATAATTTATCTTTCAAAATATTCTCAGACATTAGACAGTTTAATATTGTCATTTAATAACATCATCCCTGTACTCACACAATTATATATATATATACACACACATACATTTGAGTATTTGTAATAGACTCGTGTGAGACAATAGCCAGATTGTTGTTTCTATTGTCAGTTACTGATTCATTCATCCATTAGCAAAGGCTCCGAAGGGCAGCAACAACATTAACAGCAGTCATACTTTATGTTTTATGTCAATATATTTTCCTACTTTTTTTTTCTCTCTCTCTCTCACTAAATATTATTCATCTCCTGTGTCCATTTAGTAAGAAATATGAAGATAATTAATCACATTAAATGCCTGTCTGCATGTAAAAATATGAAAATATTTTCTCTATCAAATAATTATGCAATAATAATGTCTGTTAGAAGAATTTTGCAAATATGTATGTGTGTGTGTACATTTGAAATGATAAATGTTTTTAGAAATACTTTTAAAATGTTACCAGATAGATTAAATAAATTAAATTATTTTAAATAACTTGCTTAAAGTGTTTAATCAATAATTTAAGATAATTGATATCAAAATTAATTCTTACTTTCGAAGAGATATATTTATTAAGGAAATTCAAATGTTATTTGTTATTATCAGGGCTGATACTTTCATGCACTAACAAATCGAAAATATGCGCTTATGATGCATGTATCATAAAATAGAAAATATGCATCAAAATTATGAAAAATATACATTTAAAACTGATAATATGAAGAAAAATATATGATTTTTCTAATATTATTTACTAAAAAAGAACAATTTACATACAAAAAGAAAAAAATCGCTAATTAACAAAAAAATATGTGAAAATAATTCATTCAATCAAAACCTTACTAAATTCAATTACTAAAAATTTTAAAAAATGAAAAACAAAAAAAAATATATTTCCAATTTATCAATTAATTAAATCAATCAAGTAGATGATTGAACGAATTGAAAATGTATTTCGGAAATAAAATCAAAATTATTATTACTTTTTTTTTATTTTATTTTTACTTAAATATATTTATTAAATTTTGATAAAAATTTAAACAATTGTGTTAATTAAAAAATACTGTAATAATTTTTTCTGTGTATGTAGTATGAATATTAGTTTATTATTATTATTTATGAATTCATTATAATTACAATTACAATAAATTTTAGGAAATTAAGCACTAGCATCTAAGGCTATCGGCTAAGCTAATAGTATAAATATTTTAATGAATTTGTATCTTGGCCTCAAAAGTGTTTACAAAACAATTATATCTTCAATGTTGAGGTTAATTAAATAAGGATGAACGAACTAAAAATATATCAACACAAAATATTTGTTTTTCATAAAGTTCATCGACGTACCGAGTACCGTTAAGGATTTATTGCTGAAACAATTTTTGTTGTGAACGGATCAATGAAAATGTTTATTAAATTTATTAATTCAATTAGATGCGATATAAATCCCAAAAATATTTAAATACAAAAACAAAAATTTAATACAACAATTTTCAAACTGTTATTTTCCTGGACTACTTAAAAAACGAAAAGGACCTATATCAATATAATACCCCACACCATGGCCGATGTGTAGCTTAATTCGGAAAAAATGCCAATTATGTAGTTATCAACTTTTGGGTGATATGGGAGCTCTGAACAATTATGGGGCGACATTTTGATATTGGCTAGGTGAATTAACAAACCGATCGCAACTAAATTTAATTAATCACATGTACAAAATTTCATTGAATTATTAAAACTTGCGCCCTGTACTTTGTGCGTAAGGATTACATGGTCAACCAGCAAGCCAGGCGGATAGACAGACATCGTTAGATCTTTAAGATGAGTGTTGGATTTAAGGACCATGTTAAATAATTATTGCTATGTGTTCCAAACATCAGCACAAATGCATAATACCTCAAACACCTATGGTGGTGTAGGGTATAAAAACTAATAAATAATTAAATAAATGGTCAACATTAGTTTTCAGTACCACACTAAAAAAACATGCATTTGCATAATAGTATCAGCCCTGGTTATTATTAATTTAATTCAAAAATTACTTAATATTTTTCTATTGAATATTAATCATACGCCTACATTTTCCTTTTGGAAATATTATTTATTAAATTTTAGTTTCACCTTAACATATAAAAATTATTATTTTTCCATTAAAATCAATTCTATTCTTTTTAATTTACAAGTTTTACTAAACAAATAAAACCTTGTAAAGTCTCTAAATTACCCTCTCATTTAACATTTTTATCCCTTTTTTTATTTTAAAATATATAATTAGCAATTTTTGTAACGTTAATTAACATTGTAATATTTAACTTTTGCAAAAGTATTATAAATTTGAAAGTNNTAAACGATTATTTCGACACGTTACACACGGAATGACAAAATCAATATACCCCCCATCTTTTTGATGGTGGGTATAAAAATAAAAACAACATACTATATCTACAATAACATTAAAAGGGATTACATATACACATCCTTGTACACAAGTTGCATTCATAGTGACATTAAGCACAAACATGAACACAAAAAGATTTACTACCTTGTTTATGTTCATCAAGTTTGTTTTGGTATTTTAAGGGATAAACTGTTGAAACAACAACAAAAAACAAGATAGGACACTCGTTTCTGTGTTAAACCATAATATTAAAAATAAATATCAGTTAATAGTTATTGGATTATGGACTTAATAGAATTGAAGGAGGATAACTTTGAAAAAAAAAGTATGTGTAAACTGGAAACATTCACTGCGATTGAACTAAATATTTAGGAGTTTGTTGAGGTTAAAATTATAAAATTAAAAAAGAAAATGTTGTGCAGGATGATAATTAATTATAAAAAAAAATATATATCCTTATATACAGGCGCGGATTCAGCTCAAGCTTTTGGGGGAGGAAAATATAACGATTTTCTTAAATTTTATGATTTAGTACAGATTTTTCATTAAGCGTTTTTATTTTGGGGAAGGAAATTTCTTTTTTTCCCTCCCCGTGGATCCGCGCCTGCTTATATATCAGCATTTCTATAATTCTAAAGTAACTTAACAGTTTTTATTTAACATTTTTAGTTTATCATTATTTTTGTTAAATAAAATATTTATGACTTATATTTTATTAAAACGTCTTACCTTATTAAGTTGATAATACAATTATCTTACTTAATGGTCCATAATATATTTAAATGCTTTTGATGAATATATTAAAAGTAGCACCTTTCCATATTATTAAAACAATGACTTCATGTAAAATAAAATAAAAAAAATAAATGTAACAAAAATTAATCACTTGTGAACCAGAATAAAAAAAGTGTAATTTTAATATAATTTAAAAGTATCCTTTTAAACAACAAAATACTTCAGTTTAATTCCAATTTAATTTTTTTAATTCTCTCACATTTCATATTAAAATCGTATAAACACCCCATGTTTTCTTAAACGGTTAAAGTTTTTAATTTTATGGTTTATTACATTAGACACTTTGCTAAAAGCTTAAAATATCATAATTAATTATGGACTTTTTGAACAAAAATAAATTTTATTTTAACATGGCCATACAGTAATTATATTGTAATTACAAAGTGTTTTTAGGGACACGACATAAAATTTCACAGCTTCAAATATATAGAAAGGTGTTTGGAAAAAAAAACAACCTAAAATATTTTGGCTTAATCATTATTTCGAAAAGATGTATAAAATGGTGAGCACAAAGTGAAATGAGAATTAATATGTTAATTTTTAAATATATGAAAGAATTTCACATAAAACCTAATATAATTTATGGCATTTAAATTATGTAATTAAAATAATGTTTGAAGAAAAAGAATATTAAGAAAATTATTGCAGAGTTATTAACACATCCCAGCTATATAAGGAACTTATATAGAGAGGCATTGCAGAAATGGAAAAATCTTTTTGCCTAAAATAAGAATAAAATGCGAATAAGAAATGGTAACGAATAGATAACTTTTATATGACCCTTTGACGATTAATTAATCATCTATTTGCAATATTAATATATTATTATACCCTACACCACCACAGATGGTTGGGGAATTATGTGTTTGTGCAAATATTGTAACGCAGAGAAAAAACTTTGTACACTGAGTCGATTTAACAATGTCCGTCCGTCTGTCTGGTTGGCTGTCCATGTAAAGTTTGTGCGCAAAGTACAGGTCGCAACTTTAAAGACAATTTAATAAAATTTGGTAAATATAACTATTTCAGAATGACGAAGCCTATTGATTTTGATCATGTTTAGTACATTATTTCTCTCATACAAATGTTTTCCCATATAAACGCCTAATTCGAAAATTACTTTAACGAGCATAAATCCCATAAAAATGTAACTATAAATTTCATATACGACACATATAACATTTATATAAGTGCAAGTAGCAGTTAAAAATTTTATGAACATTGGTCCATAATTAGCAATAGCTACCATATTAGGTCCAATTTCGAGAATCACCAAAAAGTGCATAAATACCTGAGAATTTTAGTATCGATGTAATATTCTGTAATAGTATTTTATATTTTTCACTTAATACAGTTATTGGTATATAATTGGCTGCTTCCCCAATTTTGGTAAACATAGGCAATGTTGTTGGGTATCATATTGTCATCAAGTTCAGCACTGGTTACCAAATCAATTAAAATTTCTGCTGCACAAAATTTCTTAATCAATTCGGATACACGGTATCAATAGGTACTAAGCGCCTAATCTATTTGTATACCCTACACCACGATAGGTGGTTGGGATATTATGAGTTTGTGTACATATTGTAACGCAGAGAAAAAATTTTCCTACACCCACCTTAAAGTATGTCAGTCCGTCCGCCTGGTTGGCTGGACGGCTGGCTGGTTGTCAATGTAAAGCTTGTGCTTAATGTAAAGGTCGCAATTTTAGAGATAATTTGATGAAACTTGGTACATATGATTTTTTTGGTACAAGGACGAAGCTTGTTGATGATCGGCCCATTATTTCACCTAGCCCCCATACAAATGTTTTTCCGGAATAGAATTTTAACACTCATGTTTTATATAAGCGTAAATATGTGTGCCAAATTTCAGTAAGATCGATCCATAATTGACCATATACCTACTTTTCTCGTTTTTATTCTCCACTTAATACAAGTATAGGTCCATAAGTGGCTTCTTTCCGAATTTTGT
>MINK01188899.1:0-20201 GCA_001735545.1 Phormia regina | reverse complement strand
CAAAAATAAGAAAAAAAATTGTTTACTTTTAAAAAGTACCGTTAAGTTGTCTCTCATTAAAATAGTAAAATTTTGCTTTTGGATGAGAACAACAAAGATATAACAAAAATACAGAAAAAAATTAAGTGCGTTTATAGGAATATGCACCAGTGTACTTTACTCTCATGAGATTAGTAAAATGTTTGACAAATCTCTTCAATTTTTGAAGTTTTAAGTTTTATAGAAAATATTTAGTTTTATAATTGTAAATTGGGGCCAATTTTTGTCCATTTAAAATAGATTTATTCGTATATTAAATGGACATAAAATGGTCCCAAAATTATGCTTTAAAAAGGATTTGAAGTGATAATTTTTTGTCGATTTTTTGATATGCTGAATATGCGTATACCAAAAACGTATGAAAACTGAGGAAATGTATCGAGTAAATTAAGAAATATCAACGAGTTATATTCTTCTAAAATTATTAAGGAGTGAGATCGAAAAAATCTTAACATATGTTTTTTCTCATAACTTTCTTCCGAAGCAATCTAATGCTAAATGCACGAAAAAACGTATGAATTGACAGATTACTTGTAGCTTTTTGTTCAAAATTTGTATGTTGATATTGCTCGATCTATGTTAAGATAAGTTTAGGACTGAAAAGCTGATGAAATTTCTTAAGAATTTCCTAGTTTGGCGACATTTATGCAGTTGCGACAAAAGAAGAAAGTTTTTTGTTATAACATATACAACACAGAATTTTTGAAAAAAAATATATATTTTGAATTTCATAGGTCCACATATTTTTGATCCAATTTGGCATCATATTACTACTTAAAAATAATCTGGAGTAGTGCCAAAACAATTATATAGATTTTGTATCCAGAGTGTCAAGTTTTCTTAATTATCTGGAGCTAAGACTAGTAAAGAGATATTTGGACTTTTGTGAAAAGATAATTGAAAAGGACCAAAGAGGTGTCCCAAAATATTGAAGATTTTATGTCATCAACCGTTCCCAAGTTTTTTTTTAAAATTTTTTATATATTAAGATTTCTTCGATCGCACTCCTTACATATAAAAAAGATCAGAGAAAAATGTTTAAGATTTTGAAGAAAATTTGGTTAAATTCCCACTAAAAATGTTTGATTTTCAAATCATGTTATATTTCTCTGCTTCAGTGAATTTTGACCTTTGAACTTTTGATACATTTTTTTTATTTGTTTTTTTTTTTTCTATGAATTTTTTTAAGTCTGATTTTTTTATTACATTTCCTAAGATTTAATTTTTAAATTTTAAAATAAATTTATGTATCATTCATATTTTATCCGGTTCGTAGAACCATTTTTAAGTCAATAACCCTCGGTAAATGAATGTTATTATATATAGAAATTTAGGACCAAACTTCTTTATTAATTAATTTGTTTAAATTGTATTAAAATATATACAGCCGTTAAAAAAAAAATAATGTATGTTTGATATAGGTTTATTAACATTTTGTATGTAAATTTCCATAAGAAAAAGTTAGTGACTGGTTATCAAATAAATCATTTTTTTAATACTTTTTTTATAATAGATTTTTAGAAAGAAATTTTTACGAAAACCTTAATAAAAATAAAGACACTATTCTCAGAATTTTTTAAAACAAACTGCTCAATAAAATGAATAAATAGAAAAATATTTACGAACTATGTTTAAAAAATTTTCAATAAAAATTTCCTTAGGAAAATGATCAATTACAATTTTCATTTAAAATTCTCTTAAATTTTCTTTAAAACTTCATTAAATTCATCTTCTTCTTTTTGGGTGTTAATTTTATTATTTTCCTCACATACATATGTATGTTTTAAATTTAGTGGTTTTATACCAACATAAATAAGCTAAAATGCAACAAATAACCCTCTTGTGCAAGAAGGTACTAAATTTTTCTAACAGCACGTATCGTTAGATTGTGCTACAAGAACAACAATAAAAGTGTTATTAAGGTGTTATGCAGGTGAGAAATGTGTGGATTTTGAGGTTGAGAATATATAAAATCCCAAGCACATATTCACACACACATACACATACAAATATAATTTTCTAAAAAAAAAACAAGAAAAGAAAAATATTTTTCTTTCTGTTGAATTTAAAGGATAAACTGAGAATTTATTTAGCTTAAATTTATTATAAAATTCTTGTACTAGTATTGGTGTTTATAAAATAAAGAAAACAACAACAATAAATACTAGCATAAGAATTTTATAATAAATTTAAGTTAAAATTTAAGATAAAAATTTTTAATTTAAAAGAAAAATATAGAAATTTAAATGTGAACTTTAGTTAATAAAAGTTAATAAAAACGATCTTAAAAATGTTTAAAAATAATTGTAAACTTTAAGAATTTTAATAAATCTTGTGAACTTAAAAATCTTTAAATGTAAATGTATAAGTAATATTTATTTCCCTTCACTCACACTTTGTTGTAAAATTTTAATTTTCTTAACATTTTGACAAGAAATCCTTTACGAGGAAGTTTACTTTTTTTTAATTTCCTTTAAAATTCATATATTGTGTTTGTGAAAATATGACCGACCACCTTTTTCTTGTAGCACAAAAAATATTTGCATTTTTGCATAAATTTTACAAAAACTTGAATTTTATTTTATATATTTTTTTAATTTCCTTTTAATACTTTAAACAAATTTATTTGAAATAGGATAAAAACTAAAAATTTTTTATAGAAAATTTTCGCTGTAACGTAAATTTTCTTATAGAAAATTTTCGCTGTAACGTAAATTTTCTTATAGAAAATTTTCGCTGTAACGTAAAATTTCTTATAGAAAATTTTCGCTATAACGATAATTTCTTATAGAAAATTTTCGCTGTAACGTACAATTTCTTTATAGAAAATTTTCGCTGTAACGTAAATTTTCTTATAGAAAATTTTCGCTGTAACGATTACAATTTCTTATAAAAACATTTTCTCTGAACTGAGATTTCTATTTATAGAAAAGAGTTTATCTGCAGTGTAACGTAAATTTCTATATAGAAAATTTCGAAAAATTTCTTATAGAAAATTTTCGCTGTAACGAAAAATTTCTTATAGAAAATTTTCGCTGTAACGAAAAATTTCTTATAGAAAATATTAGTTGTATAGAACAACTTCTTTTAAAAATTATTCGCTTTTAAGATTTTTTTCGAAATTTCGCTTTAACGAAATAACAATATTTCGTTAACTGTGTTTAGAACCAATGGTGTCCCTCCCCTTGAAATTTTCTCATTCTTTTCTGTATATAAATTGTACACACCCTGTTTAAAAATAAAAAAAACTCATTATAGATAAATGTCATATTCTTTACACTTAAACAAAATTTTTAATTGATATTTTTTTTTCGTGTTACGTCATGCATTGCATTATTAAAATTAATTGAAAAGGAAATATCTATAGAATTATAATTAATATTAAGTGTTAAATTGTTTTTGACAGGTATTTAAAAAATATATTTTTAGCTCTTCAATTTTTATTTTAAATTAACAGCGAAATAAAAAAATTACTTAATTCCAAGGGGTATGGAAAAACAAAGTAATTTGTTTTAAACTTTTTAAATAACTTGTGGATATTACCACTTAAAACTTCCCTCTACTTTGCTGTTTCTCAGGGATTTAAAAAAAAAAAAAAAACGAAAACAAAAAACCTTTTTTCTTTTGATAGGAAAATAAATAAATCGAAAATAAAAATTATTTTGAAAGCCTTATAATCAAAGATAAAAAAGCAAGGAACAATAAAAAAAATACAAATAAAACTAAAGGATTCTCAATTCATTCATTCATTCATTCCTCTTCACCACTAGAGCCTTTTTCTATGGCTTTCAATAACTTAAAAAAAAACTATAAAAATGAAAGAAAATCCCAAATATTAAAAAGAAATATTTCCCCAGCTTCATCTCGTCGTCCATGACGTTTGTCAGCTGAAAATTGTAGTTTCTTAACAAAAATATTCTTTGGAAAATGTATTTTATATTTTTCTGAGTTGTTATTGACAGACTAACGCTGCTAAGGACTTTGTTGTACAATAAATAAGTGTACAGGAGTGAATGGATGGATGGATGGATAGAGTGATGGCTGTATAGTTGTTTGAATTTAAAAGTGGGCACTAGTTTGTATGACTGAGCTCGAGAAAACGCTATTAAACTCTAGGGATTTTGCATTTTTACTTTATAAATGCCACCAACATTTAGTTGTTGGCAGTAGCTGCATCACAACCCTTGCAATATTTTAATTTTTCAGTGAAGAAGGGATTAAAGTTTTTTTGTTGTTGTTTTTTTTTTATTTTTTTTATTTCATTTCCACTCTGAATTATTCGAGAGTAATATGACTGATGGCAAAATATGTAAATTTTAATTTTACATAACATTTTTGTAGAATATTTTTTATTTGACCACACATATGTGAAGTTGAAAAAGTTTCTAGGGAAATAGTATTAATTATTTTGTTATACGTACTTTATGGAAGTTGTCATACAGCAGCAAAAAAAGAAAAGTTATTTTAGGGGGAGAAAATAAACAAATTTCGAACAAATTTAAAATTTTATTGCAGAAGTTTAATTTTATTAAAATCTAATTCTTTAAATTGATAACAAATTGATAAATAAATTTTAAATTTGAAAATACATCAATTAGAATTTTATAATTTAGTAGAAACATTTTTGTATAAAATTATGATTTTAGTATAAAATTGCAATTGTAGTGTAAAATTAGAACTTAATTATGAAATTAAAATTCCTGTATTAAATTATAATCATTGTTTTAAATTATAATTCTAGTATAAAATTATAATTGTTTTGGCACTAAAGTACAGAACTAAATTTTATACTAAATTTTTATAAAATTAGAATTTTAAATAAAATAAAATGAAATGTTTAGTAAAAAAAAAAGATTTTTGGTATAAAATTAGAATTTTAATATAAAAAGAGATTTTTAGTAAAATAGATTTTTAGTATAAAATTAGAATTTTAGTATAAAAATAGATTTTTTGTATAAAATTAGAATTTTAGTATAAAAATAGAATTTAAGTATAAAATTAGAATTTTAGTATAAAATTAGAATTTTAGTATAAAATTAGAATTTTAGTATAAAATTAGAATTTTAGTATAAAATTAGAATTTTAGTATAAAATTAGAATTTTAGTAAAAAATTAGATAATAGTCAAGACAACAGATTTGAGCAAGAACTGAAGCACCGATCTTATTATACTTTGCTCTTGGGGAACAAAGTATCACCAGACAGGACCCAAGTTCCTTCTTCCTTAGCCGAACCCGTAGCTCGCCGACCGAGAGCCGAAGAATTTATCTCATTGAATGTATTTTGAAGGCTGAACCTTGTAGTTAGCCGACAGTGATCTGAAGCATTTATCTCGATCTTAGTTAGCCGATATAGAGCCAAAGAATTTATCTCGTCGGATTGCATTCAGAATATAGCGTAGATTTATTTTTGATTCTATATGAGGACGGAACTTGTAGTTAGCCGACCAAGAACCGTAGAATTTATCTTATAGGATTGTAACGTAGCTAATATGACCTGAGAACCCTATTCTTGCCCCTCATAGCTATGTACCATTTTGTCGTTGTTCTTGTCACAAGGAAGCTCTGTGGTAACAGTCAAACAGGCAGACCTTTGAAGAAACTGGACAGACTCAGTATAGCCTAGCTGGTAACAACACTGAATTACAGTATAAAATTAGAATTTTAGTATAAAATTTGAATTTTAGCATAAAATTAAAATGTTAGTACTAAATTTAAATTTAGTACTAAAAATGATGTGTTAGTACACAATTAAAATTTTAATAAAAAATTAACATTCTAGAACAAAATAAAAATTTTAGTACAATTATAATATTAGTATTAAATTGATTGTTATGTAATCAGTTTGCCTGTGGGTCCCTTTATTATGATTATTTTGCCTCTTAAGTACTTTTTCCAAATGTCATACAAATTCTTGACAGCTGAACACGAATTTTATGCTGTTTCTTTTTTCTCCTTGTAAAGGCTTGATAAACACTAGGTTTAAGTGTTGTTGTATAGTTGTTGTGAAGCATTTTTCGTCGTCTTATTTCTTTAATTCAGCATTTTTTTTTTTTGCTTTCTCTGGTTCAACACAATTTCAAACTGCAAAAATGGCAAAAAAAAAAAAAAGAACGAAATAAGAAAAAGAAATCCTTGCAAACAAGTTAAATTTTATTCTGGCGTAACAATCTTTATCCACAATATTTTTTCTACTTTCGCTTAACGTCAAGATGGTGACAGCAATGGCTGCCATTCATTGATGATGATGTTGGGCACAAGCAGACGGATGGGTTTGTGCATGAAATTTCTTTAAGGCCATAGAAGATTTTGTAAAATTTCTTATTTTTCTGTTTGGGGTGTCTTGTTGCAAAATCAGCATTCACCCAGGCCTTATTTTGTTATTGTTGTTGTTGTTTTTTTATTTACAGTTCATGTCTCACTAGAAAATTTAAGTTGTAACAAGAACTTTTAGTGAACCTAATTACAATTTAAACATCTTTAGAGAGTTTAAATGGTCTTGGTTTGGGTTTTTTCTTCCTCATCATGACATAAAACTATAATGAAGCAAAGAATTGTTAAACAGTTGAGTAAATTTTAGTAAATTTTATTAGAACCTTCAAATATAAATTCAAATTAAACATATTTTGTTGCTCATTTTTATTTTTTTCTCTTTTGTTTTCGCTAAAAAAAAGCATCATATTTATTTTTTTGTTTAGTGTTTGAAAAGTTATCTCATCAATGATTAATTACATGAGTATTAATACTCTCTCGTACGCTCGTTCGCTCACTAGTTAGTAGCTCGTAGCTCGTAAAAGTTGAAAGTTTTCTTGTTTAAGAGTAGAAGTTTTTATATTAAAGTTATATGTCGACATGTTTATGTACTTGAGAGATTATGTCAGAATTTTTGCAATTAGGGTTTTACATCTACATACATACAACCATAAATAAGAAAACTAATACATCAATCCATTTACCATGTTGCTTATTTTACGCTTAATAACTTAGAAGTTCTCATGAATTTTAAAGTTTTTTTTTTATTTTAAACAAGACTTTTGTTTGTCATATTTTCCTCGAAATTTGTTTTTACTTTGAAACCCTATAACCGTCAAGTTTTTCTTTTTCTTTTTTTTTTCTCTAACAAAATTTGCAAATTATAATAAAATTGTTTTATGTACGTGTATATGTATAGAAGTGAATACAAGTAATATATATTAAGTTTTTTTTAATTATTAAAAGTTTTTAACGCTAATGAACAGATACAAAATTTATGCTATTAAAAGTCAAGGTTATATAAAATTTAATAGGAGGTTTTTTTCTATATTTTTAGTTTATTAATAAATTTAGATAAAAACTAATTTTGATTTTATTTTCAAATTATAATGTTGTAGCAAACTAATTTTATTACAGTCATAAAACTATAAATGTACTCTTAATTTTAATTAATTCTGTACTAAAATACACTTTCGTTAAATACAAATAGCAATTTCATACTAAAATATAATGATGTACTAAATGATGAGTTCTGTACGAAATATATCAAATTGAGCGAAAAATATAATTTTGTGGTAAAATTTTTAGATTTAGTTAAGTACTAAAATTTAAATTTAATTTTTACTTAATACTAAAATTTTAATTTAGTACTAAATTTAGTAATAAAATCTTAATTTAGTGCTAATATATTAATTTATTAATAAAATGTTAATTAAGCATTAAATTTTAAGTTAAGTACTAAAATGATATTTTAACGCTATAATTTTAATTTAGTTTTTAACTTAGTACTGAAATTTAAATTGAGACTAAAATTTTTAATTGACTACTAAAATTTTAATACTAAAGTAAATTTTATGCTAAAAATGCGATTTTATACCTAATGTATTGTTTATACTAATTCTAATTTTTTATACTAAAATTTTAATTTATACATTCTCCTTTTACACCTAAATTTCCACTTTTATTCTAAAATTCTAATTTTATACTAAAATTCTAATTTTTTATTAAAATTCTAATTTTATACTAAAATTCTAATTTTATACTAAAATTCTAATTTTATACTAAAATTCTAATTTTATACTAAAATTCTAATTTTATACTAAAATTCTAATTTTATACTAAAATTCTAATTTTCTATTAAAATTCTAATTTTATACTAAAATTCTAATTTTATACTAAAATTCTATTTTTATATTAAAATTCCAATTTTATAGTAAAACTCTAATTTTGTATGAAATTTCTTATTTTATACTGAAATCCTAATTTTTACCAAAAATATTTTGTATTGATATTTTTAGTATAATTTTATCGTTAAGAAATATAATTTTATACTATAAATCTAATTTTATATTGTGGATTTAAAGTCCTTATTATTATTATTATTATTATTTGATACTAAAATTCCTAAATTCTTTTAAATTAAATTTCCAGTAAATTGCATTTAAAATTTAATAAAAAAAAAACAACAACCACCTCTCTTACCTTTCTGTGTGTTCTCTTATTTTCTATAAATATTATAAATTAGCCTTTGAAAATTAAAACCTGGTGATGTGTAAATTTCATTANNTCTAATTTTATACTAAAATTCTAATTTTATATTAAAATTCTAATTTTATACTAAAATTCACATTTTATACTAAAATTCACAATTTATACTAAAATTTAAATTTCATACCATGAATCCAAATTTTATACTAAATTTCAAATTTATATTGAATACTAGAATTATAATTTTATAATAAAATTTATAATTTTTATAATTTTAAAATAATTCTGTAGTATAAAATTTTAATAAAATTTGAATTTTAAAAGTATTATAATTTTATACTACAATTACAATATTATACTAAAAATAAAATTTCATTTTAGTATAAAATTACAATTTTATTTTATTATTTTTTATACCACAATATACCACAATTAATATTCTATTCGATCTCAAGCCGAACAGCAGGAAAATAAGTTAAAATTATAATTTATTATAAAATTATAATTAAGTATAAAATTATAATTAAGAATAATTTTATAAAATTGTAATTTTGTACTAAAATTTAATATAAATATTAAAACTTAATATCAAACTGATATTTTTATAGTACATTTATAATATTAAACTAAAATTATAATTTTCTATTAAAACTTTAATTTTATACTAAAATTATTTTTATACTAAAACTATAATTTTATACTAAATCATAATTTTAGTGCAAATTATAATTTTATACTAAAATTATAATTTAAAACTGAAATTATAATTTTGTACTAAATCATTATAATTTTATACTAAGATTATAATTTTATACTTAAATCGTAATAATAAATTTGCACCAAATTATAACCTTAATCATAAATTTATAAACTAATAAACTAATTTTACACCGAAAATAATAATAATTCATAATAAAATTATAATTTCATACTAAAATTATAATTTGATACTAACATTATAATTTTTATACTAAAGTTATAATTTTATACTAAAATTATAATATGCAAAAGTTATGTTATAAAAAAAAATTTAAATTTTATACTATTATTATAATTTAATGCTAATATTATATTTTCGTTTAAAATGAAAATTTTAGTATCATTTTAAACGAAAATTATTATTTTATACTAAAATTGCAGTTTTACACTAAAATTGCAATTTTACACTAAAACTTAAAATTTTAGACTAAAATTTCAATTTTGTACTAAAACTTCAATTTTGCCCGAAAATATATATTTTAGTATATAAATTTTATATTTAAATTTTAATTTAGTTTTTTTTATTCTAATTTAGTTGAAATTTGATATTTTAGAAATTTTCATTTGATTAAATTTATTTTGTTACTCTTGTTTTATTATTTATTTGTTTTTCTTAATTAAATTTTTCATTATAACCCCCTTTAAATACTGACAATCCATCAAATTATTGGGTCAATCTTCAATAGAAATTCTCATATAAATTTCACTTTTTCTTCTTTTACTCTCAAACATTTGTTCTTCCTTGTTTTTCTTTTCCTAACTCTGTCAACAAATTTATCAACAATTTTATTGTCTGTATTAAATTTCATTTGGTTTTTGTTTTTTTCTTTTTATTTTCATCTTAATTAAAACGCATAAAATAAAAAGTTTCCTCTCTCTCCTCTTTCTCTCTCCTCTTTCGATTTGAAAACATGACAACTTTACACATGTAATAAACAATACAATCAACTTGTGTTAATTGGCGTTTGACACCAGATGAAAAGATAAATATCTATGTATTTCTATGTTGGCCACTGTAGTTATTATCTTAAGGAAAATATCTTTAACTTTTCAAATTGTCTGGAAATCTTTAGCATGGCCAAAAAAAAAAAAAAGATCTTTAAAGATAGATATCAGGGAGTATGAGAGTCATCAAGTTTTTTTTTAGTTTGAATCTTTTCTATTTTTTCTATTAATATTTATGTTTTGTGGCTGATTATAAAATTTAAGAATTAATTTCTTTTAAATTGTGTTAAATTAGCAAACAATAATGAGACATAAGAGAGTAATAAATTGTGAAATTTAAGATTTGAAGTTAAAAGTTTCCGTTTGAAAACTTAATTAAAGACAAATATTATTAAAAATTGTAAAATAAATTATCATTGAAAAAACATATTTTTTAAGATATTTCTTCTATAATATAATTTGTTTTATAAAAGATTTTTAAGCTTGTTTTAGATATTAAAAGCTTTTTAGAAAACTTTTTACATTTTTGATTTTAAAATAGCTTTAGGAAAAGCTTTAAGCCAAATCTCTGTAAAATCTTGAACGTTTTAATGGTAATTTGTTATAAGTTCTCTAATAAGCTTTAACTGTGGGTTTATATATATACCATCTGTAAATTATTACTTTTTATATTCTTTAGATCTTGCTTTAAAAAGCTTTTGAAAAGCTCGAATCCAAAGTCTCTGGTATTTATTAATCATGATTCCTTAAATGTTCCCCAATAAGCTTTAACTGTAAGCTTTAGTTAAAAAGTTTCTTGTGGATTTATATTTTAGGCTTAAAAGGCTTTTATCATGAATCCTTATGTAGTCTTAAAAAAGCTCTTTTCTATTTTTTTCTCCACTCTTTTGCTTCTGCTCTTCCTTAAAAAAGCTTCAATCCTTATAAGGAATCATTAAATATGTTTCTTAGTTCTCTAATAAGCTTTAACTGTGAGCTTTTATATACTCTCTGAAAGCTTATATTCGGGGTCAATATTATATTAAAGAAAAGCTTTTATTGTTAGTATTTAAAAAGCTCTTTATATTGCTTCAAATTTATGCAAATTAAAAAAACCCTTTGCTCTTTTAATCAACTTTTAAAAAAACTTGAATTCAATGTTCTGTATGGTCTCAAATCTTTTTAAATCATAATCCCTTAAAAGTTTTTTAATAAGATTGAACTATGAGCTTTTATGCAATTTCTGAAAATCTCCTATTGTGTCCTCTATAAAGCCTAGAATGTTTATTAAGTATGATTCTTTATAAATTCTCTAATAAGCTTTTATATTCCCTCTGAAAGCTTATATTGGGCGTCTATATAATATCCATGAAAAGCTTTCATTATGAGTATTTATTAGGTGTTTAAAAGGCTCTTTATGTTGCCCCAAATTAATTTAAATTTTGTAAATTTTTTATTTGATTTTTTCTCCACCCTTCACTTGCTTTTTAAATGACTTGGCTGTGCTTTTAACCAGCTTTTAGAAAACTTGAATTCAATAACTCTGTAAAGCCTCAAATGTTTTTAAATTAGGATCAATTATAGGTCCTCTAATAAGTTTTACCTATTTGATTTTATATAATTTCTATGAATTTATATTTAAGGCTTTCTAAAACTTTTATCATGAATCCTTGTTTTATTTTAAAAAAGCTCTTTATATTGTTAAAAATTAATTTAAGTTTTGAAAAATTTTCATTTGATTTTTTCTCCATCTTTTACTTGGATTTTATATGTCTTACTTTAAAAAGCTTTTGAAAAGCTTTAATCTAAGGTCTCTGTTTATTAAATATGTTTCCTTATTACTTCTCTAAATATAGCTTTAATTCTGACCTTTTATATAATTTCTGAAAAGCTTTTATTGTGAGTCTATATTTTATCTATGAAAAGCTTTCATTATGAGAATTTATTAGATGTTTGAAAAGCTCTTTAAGGATGCCCCAAATTAATTTAAATTTTGTCAATTTTTTATTTGTTTTTTCTCCATCCTTCACTTGCTTTTTAAATGACTTGGCTGTGCTTTTAACCAGCTTTTAGAAAACATGTATCCAAAGACTCTGTAAAGCATCAAATGTTTTTATCTCATATGTTCATTATTAAGCTTTAACTATGAGCTCTTATATATGTAGATTTATACTTTAGGATTAAAAAGCTTTTAGCATAAGTCCTCATTTAATCTTGAAGAAACTGTTTATATTGTAACAAATTAATTTGATTTTTTTCTTCAGCTTTAAGTTACATTTTAAATGCTTTAAGTCTTGCTTTAAAAAGCTTTTGAAAAGCTTTAATCTAAGGTCTCTGTTTCTTAAATATGTTTCTCTATATCTTCTCTAAATAGCTTTAACTCTAAGCTTTTATATAATCTCTGAAAAGTTTATTATTGTAGACCTACGTATATGTTATGCTTGAAAAGTTTTCATTATTAGAATTTTTTTTATTTTTATTATTATTTCGCTCTTCCTTCAAAAAGCTTTTCAAAAGCTTCAATCCAAAGTCTCAGTAAAATCTTAAATGTTTATTAATCATGGTTCCTTATAAGTTCTTTAATACGAACTTTTATATACCCCCTGAAAAACTTATATTGTGGGCCTATATTTTATCTATGGAAAGCTTTTATTAGGTATTTGAAAAGCTTTTCATATTGCTCCAAATTAATTAATTTTTTTTTTTTAATTTTCTTTTGATTTTCTTCTTTACTTTTCACTTGTCTTTTCTAACGCATTTACTCTTCTCTTATGACACAACCTTTCAAATTTCTTTTTTCTCAGACAAAAAGATCTGTCAGTTTATTTAAATAATTTGTATAACATATTTAAAAACTTTTAGTTATTTGTTTATTTATTTATTTTATAATATTTGCATGTTACATGTAACAATTTGTAGCAAATGTCTTTCAAGAAACAAAAAAAAAATGTTTTTTTTCCAATTAAGGTTGTTCTCTCTTTTGGCAGCCTTCAGTTTAATAATAACAAGAGACTGACTAGTGTAGTAGTCTATAGAGTGTATATTAGTTTAACGCATAACTGTCAATGTCAAAATATTGTAATGTTAGCTGTCATCATAAAAATCAAACATTAAAATGCAATATTAAATGTTTATGTTTGTTACGAGTATTTGACAGACATAAAAAGATTTTTCTATAGGAGGGAATTTCAAACAAAATCTAAAAGATGAAAAAAAGTAAGAGGAGATCGTTAGCTGTAAATGCTAATTGTGGTTAAAAGAGTAAAACAGGGAGGAGCTTTGGAAAGAGCTTTAGCAAAAGAAACATTTTTAAAATGCTAATTATGATTGAAAAAGCAATAAAATAGTTGTAAAAAATACCAAGAAATTTAGAAAAGTTTAAAGAATAAATTGGAAGAAACAAATGTTCGAAAACATTTTAAGAAAACGATCTTCAATGGAAAAATGTTACAAAATTATATAACACTACTAAAGATTTTTTTATCATACTTTATAAATTGTTAACAATTTTTATTAAATTTGTTTAACAAATTAAAACCATTTAATAAATAGTTTCTATATAACATTTTTTAAATTCTTTCTTTTCTTCCACCCATTTTTAAAACGATCATTATTTTATTTTCTCTTTTAAAGTAATTTTTCTCTTAGATTAGTTATCTTTATTTTTCAAAAAAAAGCTTAAGTAAAAGCTTTTAAAAAATACTTTTATTTAAAAAAAAGACAACATACATAAGTAAAAACCTTTAATTAAAATTTTATAAACTGTTAAGCATTTAACGTTTCTTTTTCCATTTATTTTCTTTTTTAAAAAATTGCTTTTAAATCTTTTTCGTTTACAAATTATTTATCAAGATCATTAGTCAAGGTTTTTTATGTTATAGTTTTGAAAACATTTAACACTTAGTAATGAAAACAAAAGTTTCTAATTTTCTTTAGTTTTAAATTATTATGTATTTTTAGATAAACAAGAACATTTATTTTTCTTCTTTTTTTTCAACTTAAGTTTTAGTTTTGAATTAACAATGATTTGAGGTTTTTTTTTTCTTTTTTTGAGATTGAATTACCAATATTTTAAGTCTAAAACAAAGAGTTTTTAATTTCTTTTAAAGTCAAGCAAACGTCACGCTTTGCTGAGAGGCTAAAGCAGTAGCATGATGACAGTATTATCAATTTAGAAAAATAAACTTTAGAGTTTATTATATATTTATTTAAAATTTTTCATATTTATTTTTAAGCTATCACTTAAGTTATATTAAACTATTTTGCTTATGAGGTCCATTAGTTTTTATAGCCCCGGAGGTTAATTTGAAAATTAAGCTTTTGAGGTTTTTCTTCTTGTTCTATTGATTGTTTTAGATTTAAATTATTAATTTAAAATTAATTTAAATTTTGAAATATTTAAGCTTTTAAAAGCTTTTTTCCAGATATTTTGAGTTTTTTTAATTTAAATGTTAAATCAAAATGATCATTACTATTTATAAAAAAAAACTAATTTTAAAATATTTATCTTGTCGTCTTAACTTGTCATCCAAAAGACCGCTGCGCTCAGATTTTAATGAAATAAAACTTTTTTATTATTTATTTTGTCAAAATTATAAATCTAATTTTATTATGTTTGTGATATTTTTGTTTAACAAATTTTGAAAGCTTATTTTGTGCTTAAATAAATTTCGATATATAAAAAATATAAAAACGGCAGCTACCAATTATTTTATTAATTTTTAAAAAATTTTACTTTATAAATAAAAATATATATTTTTTCCCATATTCACTATCAGACTATTGCGTCTGAGTTTCTTTAATTTGGTATAAAAAATTTTTAAAGCTTATTTTATGCTCTATTACCTAGTATCCTTAAAAAAAAGCTTACACCCTGATTCGATTTTTAAAATATTTTTAAAACTCTATTACCTTTCAAACCCTTAAAAATTTCTAATTAAATTTTTCATTTAAATAACTTTCTATAACCCACTGTATTTACAATTTATGTCTATGACCAAAAGCTTCTGAAAGCTTATTCTGTGCTTTAATTAAATTTCAAGTTTTAAAAGAATAAGAAAAATAGATTCTATTAAAAGAAATACAGTTTTCCGACCATGTAGATCCCACTGTCTTTGAATTTTTTTATTTTCTTTCTACACTGGTGCATATTCCTATAAACGCACTTAATTTTTTTAATTTAATTATTTTATTAGAAAGCTTCAACATTATATAAAAATAAAAACAAGTTGCGAATGTTATATTTGTCTCGGCGAATCTATTATACCCACCATCAAGTTATCCCAATTTTACATTATATTTGGAAGTGGGGCCGTAAAGTGTGCGGACCAAGCCTATTTTTGGTTTCAGTTTATATCGACCTATCAAACTATAGTAAAATTTCGTTATCGTACATACTTTTTTGATAGATATGCGAAAAAACTAATAAAATAAAGATAACAAAAGACACCTGTTTTGTACGATTGAATCCATACTAGAGGTGGGCGGTAAAGTGGGAGGAAACACACAAGTTTAACATGGACCTTGAATTGTAGGTACAACATTTCTTCACATTTAGCATTATATGGGAGGTGGGTTGTAAAGTGGGTGGACCACGCCCGGTTTTGGTTCGAGTGTAAATTTATCTATCCAAATTTAGTTATTAGTTTAAAAGATCAACTATGAATGAAGCTTCAAAAAACTTGTGTTTTAAGTGTTTTCCTTAATATGGGAGGTGGCGATAAATGTGGGCAGGCCGACGCCATTTTTGGGTTTTCGAGGTGATAAAGAACTTGAATATCCTTACAAGATTTCGTTATCGTATATGCTTTTGTTTAAAAAAGATATAAGCAAAACATATATATGAAGCTACAATGACCCTTGTTTCTAAGTACTGCTTGCCATATGACAGTTGGGCGGGTAAAGTGATGGAAAAAGATGGGCGGGTTTCTCATTGGCTTTGTTTGTTTTTGAGGTTATATTTGCTTTGGATTATTTCTAAAAAATTTTTTTTATATAAGGAGGGTGGGCGGTAAAGTGGGCGGACCACGCCATTTTCGGTTTCGAGTTTTAAAAATTTTTGGCGTACCAAAATTTCATTGTTTAACATGGTTTTTTTAGAGATATTCAGGGAAAAAAATGATTTTGCGGCAGCAAGGGTGCTTCCAATATGTTGCCCATAACTTTGTTGTTTCTTACGGATTTTTGCTCAAAATTCAATCCAAACAAACGTTGTATATAAAAATACATTGGGCAAATTTTCGTCTCCCTACGATTTTCGTTCAGTCTATCCTGCTTTCAACAGACGGACAGACGGAGGAACATGGCTAGATCGATTCTCAGAATCGAACCACAGACTCTTCAGAAATATAATATACTTTATGGGGTTTAAACGATTATTTCGACATGTTATTTCACGGAATGACAAAATCAATATACCCCATCTTTTTTGATGGTGGGTATAAAAAAAATGTGCAAAATTTAGCTGAATGAGGTAAAAGTTTCAGTTAGTTTTTATAAACGATGTGTTAAGTATTTATACAAGTAATATGGTAATCGTTGGAAAGGTTCAATAGATATAAAAAAATGTTTTATTGAAAAAGTACCACAATTAGGTAGGATTTTTACACCTTAAGCGTTTGAATTCCCAAAAAAGTACCGAATTTCTATTTTTCATTTTTTGATAAGTTATGAATATGACATAAATTTTGCCTATATGTTCATTGACTTCAAACATGCATATGGTATCAAAAAAGTACCAAAATACAGTTTTACCCGTTTTCTCCCTAAAACGGCTGATTTTTTACCCTTTTTTACCCCCTAAACATTCTAATTTCCAAAAATACCGTCTTAGTAGATCTACATGGAAGGAGACCTACCTCCCTATGGCGGGAGACCTACCCAAGTTCCAAATTTCGTCTCCCTAGCTTCAGCCTTTTGCGCTGTGGGATGATGAATCAGTTAGTCAGTTAGCAACGTTACTTTTTTATAAATATAGATAAGCTTTCACACAAAAAGAACTAAAAACATAAACATTAAAATTAACAAAATTCTTATAGGGCTAACGGGTAGATTGTTACCTTAACTTCCCTTGTATTTTTATATTAAGCATTCTTTTAGAAACATGAAAAAAATATGCTCCTTTTTTAAAAAAATCACATTTTTTCGAATTTTCTAATTTAAGGTAGTATAACTTTGTATTTAAACCCACATATGAAGTGATTCTTGCACAATAGTTATTTAGAATTTTNNTACTGCTCCCGGAATTGTTTTACATGCATTTATATTAAGCATTCTTTTAAAAACATAAAAAAATGCTATAGTCCAGAGGAAAATAATGGATTTTAAAGTAAAAAAATGTTACCATCATTTTGAAAAAAAATCACAAAAAATCCCTTTTTTTTAATTTTCTATTTCAAAATGCAAAATAATATAACATTTTATTTAAACCTTATATATAAATGATTATTGCACAGAAATTGTTTGGAATTTTGTCTAGAATCCCGAGAATATTTTAGAACTCAAATTGATGCTGCCAAGTTAAAAAAAACATGTCCAAAAATGCGTTAAAATTGTATTTTGGTGCAAATATCTTTTAAAGTAAAAGAGATAACCAACACATGTGAACATATTTTTTATAGAGAATTATAAAGACTATATATGTGAGGCATTTTTTCAATCAAATCATAAAAGAAATTATGGCAATTAACAAAAAAAATCATTTCCAAGATGACCAACTTTGGAGGTCCACCCCTCGTCCCTTAGACCCGGTAGGAATCTGTTCTACTCCTAATCAATTGACANNCCCTTAGACCCTGTTCTACTCCTAATCAATTGACATATACCTCAGGATTGTCCATGTAAAATTTAATTCAAAAACATCCAGCAGTTTGAAAGTAACAGAATTATTTCCAATAAAATTTTGTTTTTGTATTTGACCACAGTGCGTCATAGCATTAAAATAATAAAAATATTAAATTAATTTTTATTTTTTAACATTTTAAGTTTTCAATATATAGTTTTAATCTTCAGACTTTGAAGAGCCCACTGTATGGAAAAATTTATTTTTAAACAATCAAATTCTAAAACTTGATTTCTTTTTCAACAAATTTTCATATGATTTTTTTTCCAATTTTCATAAAAAAAGAAATTTCTAAAAATTTACCACTTTATAAGGCCTGTTTTCCTCTCTTTTGATTTCATTTTTTTTTTTCAAAACCTCAGATACTTTACTTCAAAAGCAAACGATCTTAAATAAAAGTGTAAAGAAAATTCTTGATAATAAAGAATGAATTGTTTTGTCTGTCGTTTACACGTCTAAATAATTATAAACTATTGTTATTGTTGTGGCTACAACTAGTTAGACATTGAATTAAATATTGACAGCCACTTCACTTACTGCACTTCGTCTTTCAAAAAAAAAAATAATAATAATAAAACGAAATCATTGTTCTTTTATAGTCATCCAGCCCCTGTATCTATCTATGAAGAAGCAGTGGTACCCTGGCTATAAACAGGTAGATAAATGAATGAATTTCAAGTGATTTAAAGAAAAGAATCCAATGAGTAATTGCTGCTTTTGAGAAAATTTATATTTGTTTATAATCATGTAACGCTTATCACTTTTAAGGTTTAAGAAAATATTTTTATAGTCAGACAGACAGACAATCATCATTATGATAAACATGATCATCATTAACACCTTAATGTTCAAAAGATAATCAATAAATATAATGTGAGCGATGACGACGTTGAGAATAATGTCTACGATATGATCATGATAATGATGATCTGTTTTTTTAAAAAAAGAAGGAGTTTGTTTTTCTTTTTTGTTTATTTTTATTATTTTTTTTTTTTATTTTTATTTATTTTATTGTTTTTTTTTTTATAAATTTTATTTGTTATTTGAACTTGTTTTTAAATGAAGGTGGCTGTCTATCTGACTGACTGTCTTGGTTTATGTTTATTTATCTTTTGATTGTATGGTTTCTTTTCATTTATTCTTTTATTGCTATTGATTTTCTTTTATTACAAATTTTATTAATTTTTCTTTTATAATTTTTTTTATCATTTAAAGGTTATACAATTCTACAATAAAAGTGATAATGAAAAATTTTTATTGATTATTTATATCTCTGGTTAAAAATTTCTTAAAAAAAACAACTTCCGCATTAGCAAGAAAACAACAACAAAAACTAATTTGATAAATATTTTAAAGTATAAAAATTTTAGCATCAAATTGGAACTTTGAATAAAAATTTAAATTTTTGTATAATTTAAATTTTAAATTATTTTCTGTAAAAAAATTATTGAAAATTTATCGATAACATTAAAATTTTCTACAAAAAATTTAACGATAACATGAAATTTTCTATAGAAAATTTATCGATAACAAAAGAGTTTTGCATAGAAAATTGATCGATAATATAAAAATTTGCTATAGAAAATGTAACGATAATATAAAAATTTTCTATAAAAGATTTATCGATAACATGAAATTTTCTATAAAAAAAATTTATTCAAAATAGAAGATTTTGGCATAAGATTTAAATAACAAATTTCCATTTTAGTGTAAAACATAAATTATAGTATTAGTTTTAGTTTAAATTATAATATTAGTATAAAATTAAAATTTTATACTAAAATTTAAATTTTTATTTATTAATTTATACTAAATTTTTTAATTATTACTAATTTTTTTAATTTATACTAAAATTTTAATTCAAGGATAACATTTAAATTTTAGTATAAACATTAGAGAAATTTTTAGTTTAAAATTATTATTTTAGTATAAAATTCAAATTTTAGTATAAAATTGATATTTTAGTATAAAATTGATATTTTAGTATAAAATTGAAATTTTAGTATAAAATTGAAATTTTAGTATAAAATTGAAATTTTAGTATAAAATTGAGATTTTAGTATAAAATTTAAATTTTAGTATAAAATTGAGATTTTAGTATAAAATTGAAATTTTAGTATAAAATTGCAATTTTAGTATAAAATTTGAATTTTAGTATAAAATTTGAATTTTAGTATAAAA
>MINK01188898.1:341-10648 GCA_001735545.1 Phormia regina | reverse complement strand
TTAAAAAAAGTCGAAAAATCGAAAAGTCGACTTTTTGTTCAAACTATAAAACCCTAAAATAAAAATGCATTACAATCCGTCCACACACGCTTTTTTCATGTTCAAGCAATAAACAAAATTTTGTGCGCAAATGTATTTGGATAGTGTGGACCCAACATATTCTTGTTTTGTTCTTGTTTGCACACAATTGTTTGAGCAACCATGTCTGCCATCAAACGTCATTTAGTATGCGGATGAAGAGGCGCTGAATGTAAAAGTATATAAGTGACACTGTCGGCAAACAAAAAATTATGATTTGTTCTGCCCACTCAAAACAAAATGGAAAAAATTGTGTGTATTTCTCTGCCGACGTTTTGTTCATGTGCGAACAAGAAAAAGGCTAGTATAGACGGTACGTTAGCAGATCGTTGTGCGTGATGTATACACAGTGGTTAATTTTTCGTGATAGATGCGGCCGTAGAAGTTTAAAAATATTTAATATTTTAAAGGAATTATTTATTAAACTGGAAATTATAGGCTAAATGTTATATTTCAAATATAACATTAAGTTTAGTTTTTTATTATTTTTACTTAAATTCAAGTTAAAATTTATTATATAATAATTATGAAAATGTGCTTTATTGTTTATTTAGAGATAAATGTAGTTAGTATGTTGTTGTTGTTCTTGTTTTACATTATTTTGTTTTATGTTTGGTTTTTTTTTTTTTAAATCTAATTTTAGCAAATGTAGGCACCCTAATTTTTAAAGCTTTTTGCAAAACACTTTTTTTTATTATTAATATTATTTTACTTATTAATTCATCTTTAAATAATAAATAACAATATTTTTTTTATTTAGTTTAAAATATACATACATATTTTTATCATTTGTTTGGATTTAATTATTTATTTTTTTATAGTAATATGCATATTCACAAACAATTTGTAAAATTAAAATGCCTTTTTAAACAAATTTTTTTTTTATAAAAATTTTGTTCTTAAAATGTATTTTAAATTTAAAATTTGTTTTTGAATACCTCAGTAGATTTAATTTAAATTTAACTCAATTTGTTTTAATTTCTTTTACTAGTTTAGTTTAATTATTTCAGTTTTTTTTTTTTTCATTTAATTTGGGGGATTTATATTAAAATTAGTAACAGTATATTTTTATCTTTTAGTTTTGTAGTTTTACTTACTTTTTATTTAGTTTAGTTTAGTTATGTTTAATTTTAGTTGTTAAACATTGTATATTAATGGATTTTATTTTAGTCAGCTTTTTTAGTATGTATTATTAACATTTGTTTTTAGTTAGTTTTTTATTTTATTTAGTTATATTTTGCATTCATTTGTTAAAACGTACAACTCTATATAAATTGGTCTTTGTTGTCTCTTATATTTTTTAATTTTTTAAATTATTTTTTTTTTTTAATTTTTAGATGTAAAAAATCTATGAAATACTATACAAATGTTTTAAAAAGTTAACTAGTTTTTTTTTTGTTATGTATTAATATTATTATTTCTTTTTTTAGTTTCTGGGGGCTCTGAAAATTTTTATATATTTGAAATAAACAGTCAGTTAATAAGATTTTAATATAAATTCGTTTAAATTTAAATGATTAAAAAATAAATTAATAAACAAAGATGTTAAACTTTTATTTAAATGTTGAATAATTATTTACTATATAACAATATATACCAGATATCATTATTAATTCAGCCCATAATGCTACAAATCGAAGCTAATTTGAAGATTTTTTTCAATTATATTAGAAATTATTATTGGAAACTCCTCTTATGTTTTCAGTTTTGTTAATTTTGGTTTAATATTATCCGAATACGGTCCATGAAAGTCTAGAATATAAAGTCCAAGCTAAGATTTTAACAAGTTTTTAAGCAAATTGGATCAAAGAATCTTAAATAAATAAATAAATAAAACAAAAAAAAAAAAAATAAATAATAATAAAACTTACGTTCATTTTTAATCATTTTAAAAAGAACAATTATTGGGTCAAAGTTTTAATAAAAACATTAACGAAAATGGTTACTTTCTACACCGCAAAGAAATTACTTTTAAATGATTTATTAAATAAAAATTATTGCTATTACTTTTTTTACTTGTATTAATTATTTTTTTGGAACAAGTATTTTACCTGTTTAATTAATTTACCTGTTTAATTAATACCCTTATTTCCCAAATCCTTTCCCAACACTTTGAAAAAATTTCCATACAAATTTTTGAAAAACAAAAACAATTTATATGAAAAATTTTTTAAAGCGAGGCGAAGTGTTTTACATAATAAGGCCCTAATCAAGTATAATTAAAAATAAATGAAAATTATAATAATTAAATATAAACTTTTTAATAGATTGAATTTTAAATTTTTCTAATGTAAAATTTTAATTTATTTCGAACATTTTTGAATAATTTATGTAACGCGCCGTCCACACACGATTTTTTCATGTTCGAGCAATGAACAAAATTTTGTGCGCACATGCATTTTGTTCATGTGTGAACAAGAAAAAGGCTAATTTAGAAGGTACGTAATACAGGATTTACGCTGAGCTTTAGTATTTAGTTTGGACGAGATTTCTGAAAAATAAAATCTACTACTTTTATACAATTGATTGATTTTTCTTGACAATTAGACGGCAAATAATTAATGACATTTACTTAAAATTTATGAAAATTCATCGCTTAAACTAAAAAATCTATTATTTTTTTATTTTAAATAAAATATTAACTTTTTTTAAAATAAAATACCGTTTTTTCATTATTCCCTATAGATTTTGTAATATTTATTTTTGTAAACAATTGTCATTTTTCTTTAGGACAGTGTTGCATTTTACTACGACACCAAAAAAAGTAGTGTTGAAAAACGATATTTTTGAAAATCTAATTATTTTTCTTTTTTTTTTGGATTTTGATAAAATCTCGTTACAAACTAGATATTGAATTATAAGGAAATCTAGTTTCGAATAAAATCTCATTTAAACTAGATTCATCTTCAATGTAAATGCCGTATAATATAAAAATTTAATTTAAAATTTAAACTACCTTGATTTTGAATAATTGATTTTGAATTATGTAAAAATATTTTAAAATTCTGATTAATTTCAGTTTCTCTACATGCTATTATAGAAAAAATTAATGTCCTAAAATATGCTTTTTGAAATTTAAACTTATGTAAATGTATAATTTAATAAAAAAATGTACCTATGTACCTGATTTTTTTTTAATAATTTACACTAAAGTGAAGTTTAGTTTCTAAAAACATATTTTAAGAGATTATTTTTTAAGTATAAAAAAATAGAGCTTAGAAAGTATTTCAGATTTCGGTATGAAATTATTAAATTACATTATATTTTCCATTATATTTGCTAACGGACGATATTAAAAATCTGATACTGTAAATCATCATGTAACTATATCAGTTGTGGATTTTGAATAATTTTTTTCCCTCAGTGAAAAATTATTTCTTATCGAAATAATTTTTATTCTAATCGAAATGATTTTTATCTCATTTTTAACTTCGTATTTTTATTTTTTTTAACTTGGGCCTAATAATGTCATAAATTTTTTAAATATTTGTAAGATTCCTTACATAATTCCTTACAAGAATTATATAAATCCCTTAAAAAATGAAGTTGGAACTTTAAAAACTTTTCAACTTTTTTACGTTTTTCAAAATATGACCAATAAAATTTGTTTTTTATTCTGAATTTTATATTTTTTTCAATATTTTCAAAACAAATCTTATTGCAAATGCGAGCAAAGTAAATTTGGAAAAGTTTGGGTTAAAGGCCCTAACTAAATGTTATAAATTTTGAACTTTTTTAACTTTTTTTTCCTAAGTGATTTGATTGAAAAAAGTATTTTTTTTTTCATAGGTTTTATAGAAATTGTTTATACATATTATACTGTAATTTTAATCTATCTTTATAATTAATAGGCAAACATATTTTTCGTAATCCCTTTTACAGCCACACTAAACAACCTATTTTAATAAAAAATATACTATTAGAAAGATATTTTCTCGTAAATGTGCAAAATATAGATTTTATTAAAATCCGTTCAGTATTTAACCCTTTCGGCCGCACATGAATTTAGCTGTAGCTATCGAGAGAATCACATATTTTTTTCATATAAAAATTAAGAGCGGTAATTCCCGCTTATTAGAAGTATTTTAGCACTATAGCAACTCTCACTACTTACAAAGAAAAAACTAAGAGATAAACAAAATAGAGAAGAAATTCTAACTTTAAATTGATTTGTATTTGTTATGCATTATGAGAATCAGGTAAAAATCTAAACGATTTAAGTTGCTTTTAACCAGGTTTTTAGTTTTTGTTCCTTAACCACTTCTTTTATTTATATACTATAGGGGTAGCGAAGCACCCCAGATGTACACTGGTGTAATATAGTTATACTAATATTATTTAAAAAACTGCATAATTATTAAATTTTAATTACTTTTGCAATAAAATTGAAATATTTTCAAAAATATTTTTTTTTCTGTGTGTATAAAACTTTTTTAATAAAAAACACTATAATTTCGAATATATTTGACCCTTCATATGATGATCTAAAAAGTATTGAAAAAGTAGCTTTTTATTCTTTGATCCAGAAATAAATCAGTTTTCACTTGATCTGCGTACGTCAACAACATTTTAATCAGATAATTTTTTTACGGGAATTAAATGATCAAATTTTAAGAAAAAATAATAATGTTTTAAAAAAAATACGATAAACTTTTTAAATTTAAAAATAAATTTATAATAAATAAACTGAAATAATTTTATATAAATAATCCACAAAATTTTAGTCGTTAGCCCGGGTTCACACACAGCAATTATTCTTGTTTATAAGAGAGAGAGAGAGGAAAAGAGAATACTAAACTGTTATATTCTCATTACCTTTCTCGTCCACTAAGTCAGAATTGCGGCAAGAAAAATTGCTGTGTGTGAACCGCGACTTATTTTTTTAAATTTTAAATAAAGAAAAAAATTATTAAAAATCAAAAAATTATTGAAACTTCATTGTTATATATATATTTCTTTAAGTTTTTAAGTAAGTCAAGTTAATTAAATACTTAAATAGTTATGAAACCCAAAGAGTATTGAATTCTATATTTTAATTTATTTTTAGATTTTTTTTCGTAGTTTTTGTTTAAAAAATCTCTAGTTGTTTTCTTTATACAAAGTTAAAGCTGTTTTCAATATTGTGTTGTTGTTGTTGTTACTTTTATTTTGTTTAATTTTATTTAATAAATTCTGTTAAAGCTTTATAATTTTTATTTGTATTTGTTGTTGTTGTTGATTTATTTAAACATTTTATTTGTGTTTGTAGACAAACAGTCTTTATTGATTAAATGTTTCTTTTTTTTTTTTGGTTTTTCTTAGTTGATAAATGATGAATAATATTGAAAGTATTGAATGAAAAAATATCAAGCCCTGAATGCCAAAATAACGTAACCGATGTAACATTTTTAAAATTCGTATTTTGATAAAATATTTGAATCATTTACATCATATGTCAAAATTCATAGTGAAAGCTATTTTATCTTCAATTCTGAAAAAGTTTTGTTTTTTTGCATTTACGATATTTTTGCATTTAAGGCTTCATATGTTATTGATGTTTTCTTAAGAAAAGATTTATGTATATTTTGAATATTTTTCAATAAAATTAGAATAAAGTTTTTAAATAGTTTAGTGGGCGGATAAATTGAAATTTGGTATTGTTTTAAACGTTTTGTTGTTTTTGGTCCTTGAAATAACTAAATATTAATGTAAATTTATAAAATAACAAAAATATTTGTATGATTTAATGTTTTTCAATTAATTGTTTTTGTTGGTATAAGAAGGATGTAAGAATGAATGAGAAATTGTTTTGTAATATATTCCCACTTTATATTTATAATTAATTTATAAAAAGTTTTCTAAAGCAAACGAGAGCTATTTTTTATACCCTTCAACTTCTTATCGACAAATAAAATTGTCGCCTTAAAGTATGCTTTGCATTTATGAGACAATGCTTAATATGCATCCTTGTGTATTTATATTATTATTATTTTTAGTTTTTAACCCATAAATTATTTAGTTAGTGAACGAATTCGTTTGATTTAAAAAACCGTCATTTTGAACAAATATTTATGACCGATCTAGAAAAAACTAGAAATTTTTAACATTAACAAAGGTTTATAAAATCATAACAGCGTTTTGGCCGATATTTCAGTTATTTTTGTACAGATTTATTTAATTTTTTAAGAACAAATTCAGAGAAAAATATTCTGAAACGGCTTTGCAAAAAATGAAGTTCTAAGTACAAACAAGGGATTTAGAATCTCTAAAAACGCGTTTAAAAAAGCATATCTCCGCTATTTATAAACCGATCTTACTGAATTGTAATAGCAAAATTCTCAAAAGGATTTCCGATCGTTTGGTATACATATTATATATGTCAGTTATCTGTGTGTTTAATAAACGCCATTTCAACAGACACCCAGAGGGACAGACATGGTCCTATCATAATTTCTTACCAGGATCTGGAAAAAATTTACTTTTTTGCTCTTCGAATATGTGGAAATTACAAACGGAATGTCTTACATATATATACCGTTTAGACCTGTGGTGAAGGGTACAAAAATTATGTCAATGACTCGATTATGATGCTAATACAAAAAAATGCTATAATTTAGAAAAAAAAAAAAAAAATAAATTAAAGTTATGCAAAATATTACCCATTTGCTTTAATAAAACTTAATTAGAAATTATGGTTATTTTTCACATGAGGAAAAGATAAAGATAAAGATTTTACGTAAAGATCACAAGATCAAAATAATTATAGTTCAGCTTATAAAATATTATAAAACAGCAGTGCAGAATAATATTTTCACTATAAGTACTAGGAAAATTAAATAAATTGCGTTTAAACAGAGAGAGAGAGAGAGAGAATGGGAATTTGAAATTTTACCGATCGTGGTGGTTTTACAAATTTATTAAAAATATATAGTAGTTTGCATACCTTCCTAATTATTAGTAATTCAGTCTGAAATAGTATCTAATAAATTAGAAGATATTGTGATACTGTTACCTTATGTTCTTCAGAGACAACACCATAGTTCATACTGAGCTACATTGGACTATTTAGACTAAAGGAAACTAGAACCTTGTAAGCTCTTCAAAAGCATCAAATTGAGGATCGTCGCAATGGGGGGGTGGTGTAATCATTTTATGTGCAATTGAATGCTCTACAGAAGTGCAATAAATCCTCCAAAGGGTCATTTTTAGACTGATTAAAAAAAATTATATAAAAGTCCATTAGAACTTGAGTTTAATGCCTTAAAATGTTCTACAGAAATTTTCTATGTCAAATTTCACTGGAATTTTCCGAAGGTCTAAAGTACGTTCTGTCGAGCCTTTATCTCCAGAAATGAAATTAATAAAATTAATAGTAATTTTGTTAATGATTTTAATAAAATTTTTGAATTGAAGTTATATTACATTGCCTAGCTTTAGGCGTTTATATATAAAATGTAAAAATTAATTTTCTTTATAAAAAAAGGCCTTTACTGCCAGTGAAATTTGACCGAACACATATCTGCATAACATTTTGAATCCAAGCTAAATCGAGACAAGAAAAACAAACAATTAACGTTTAAAAATCTGTTGAGATTTGAAATTTTTTAAAAATCTTATGTTCCTGTGATCCAGGATCCCTAAAGCCTCTAAAATAGTAGGTAAATTTATTAAACTTATTTGTGTAATTATTTGTAAAATTTATAAAAAAATCAATAAAACAAATGTAAAACAATTATTAATTAATATAATTATAACACAATTAAAACAAATTATAACTACAAAGTATATCTTTAGGCGCATAAAAATATTTCTCTAATTTTAGCCACTATATCCATTAAAATTTTTAATTCATGCATTTAATCGTATAAGGGATAATTTCTAGTCCCATTTTAAGAAACGACATAGAAGTCATTGGAAAAAAAAGCGGATATTAATTTTTTCCATATTTCTTACATAAGCGCACATTGGGATAAAAGGAATCGAAAATGGCAAATAATTCGGGGAATTTTAATGAACATGTTTTATTTATATTTTATTAGTAAAAAAATTAGGTAGAATTATAATGTCCGTCCTTCCGTCTATACATTAGAGTTAAATTGATCGAAAATTATGCATAATTTACGGAAAAGTGCTATCACTTTAAAGATTAAAATTATTAAATGTTCTTTGGCAAAATGGTAATGTCCGTCCATCTGTTTTCAGATTTGTGTTAAATGGATCGAAAATGGTGCTAATATCAGCAAAAGGAGATATTGGAATTAGGATGATCACTATCTATTTTTCTATTTATTAATTAATTAAAAATGCATTTTTCGTATTATAAAATATTTTTTTGTCAAAATGACAATGTCCGCCTGTCAACCTGTTCATCCTTCTATATAATTGGGTAAAATAGGTCGAAAATACTGCTTAAATCAATATTTAGAATTAGTATTTTTTTATTGGTCAAGAAATAAACAAAAAAATATACCTTAGGAATTTTGTTTTTTTACAGACTTATAATGTCCGCCCTTCCGTCTGTCCGTCTGTTTGTTAATTTTTACAAAATTTCTCATTCAGATTTATATCGATTCTGCCCCACTGTTTAATGTTTTGTAAAGCAAAGAAAATTTCTGCACTTAAGCTGTTTTTTATGAAATCTAAAGGAGTTTTTTTTTTGAAAAAATTAATTTCTCAAATCGGGCTATATAAACGATTTAAAATTCAAATTTCAATTTTAAAAATTATTATTAAATATTTAATCAACATTTTTACTCCTACGTGAAACGCCTTTAACTAGGCAATGAAATATAAAATTACAAATATTTTTATATTCACTTTCTGTTGAAGATAGTAAGGACTTGATTTGCTATTGGAACCATAGTGAGAATATATATATTTTTTTGTGTATAGAATGGTTTTATGAAATATGTTGTGGTATTATTATTTTTTGCTTGTTTGTTGTTGTTGTAAAAAGAAGAAAACTTTCAAAAAAGAATAAAATGTAGTCCTACAAAAATCTGAGTAAAATTTTTAAATTTTATTGTAAATATTATTTTGTAGTCATTTTTTCTATTGTTTGTTGTTGGGTTTTTAAACAAAATTGCATTGATTAGTATGATTTTATTACTAAATATGGACTTGATATTGTCATTTTTTTTTAAATTAAGACTTTATCACCTTAGATTTTGTTGCTGCTGTTGTTGTCGTTTTTTTTTTTAATAATAAAATTATAATATTAAGAGATTTTAGGATTATTTTAATTTACTATGGCTTTTGTTTGTTTTTTAATTTATATTTAGTTATATATATTATTTTTAGTTTTGTTTTTGTTTTACTCTAGAGTCTAAGTCTTCGATGCCTTCTTTTTTATTTATTTTTTGGTTTACAATATTTGACTACTGGTAGGTATTTAGTTTATTTGTAATTCTTTTAACTAAATAAATTTATTATAATTGTGTTGGTTTTATTTGTTTAAACTATTTATATCTGTTGGTAAATAATTAAATAAAAAGCTCTTTACTCTTTACTGGTGAAACTAAAAAATCATAAATAAAAAAATAAATAAAAAGAAAATAAAAATATATTTTACTTTTTTGGTGGATAATAACATCTTAATAATATTTATTAATTTATTATTATTTTTTATATTAATTTCTTAATTATTATTTACAGAGCCTTTTATTTTATGGGAGTTTTATAATGTTTGTTTGGTTGTATTGTGTATATATTTTTATGTATGTATTGTATGTAATGTATATATTACAAGAAGCCTTTTATTTTTTGTCCTAATCATAGTATAGTTATTAGGTTTGTTTTAGTTTTATGTGATTTTATTTTATTATGTTTTATTTTTTACATGCTATTATTAAAGTTTATAAATTATTTATAATTTATTTTATTTTTCTGTTGAATTTATTTTCTTTTCATTAATTATATGTATGCAAGTCTTTTTCTTTATACATTTTAACTAATTTATATATAAATATTTATATATATTTTTGTATTTATAATAATATTTATATTTTTATATATAACAAATAATAATTTAACTTAAATTATAAATTGCAAAATATATAACAATTATTTCTTTTATATTTATTCAAAAAGTAATTAAATCATTAACATAGAAAATATATAATTATAACAAAATAAAACTGAACAAATTATTATATATATTTTTTTAAGTTTTTGTAGTTTATTTTTTTAATTTTTAACTGACTACATAAAATAATTCATCATAATTTATAATTTTTTTTTTTTTTTTTTTT
>MINK01188895.1:0-10778 GCA_001735545.1 Phormia regina | reverse complement strand
ATATAGTATTCAGTACACTGTTTTTATTACGGAGACTTCCGTCTGTTACTTAAAATTTTGTGGATCCGTCAGCCGACCCTGGTCAACGACAAAACCATGTTACAGTACACCAATTTTGCACGTTCTTGGTAAATTTTTTTATATATATCCTTGTATTTCCAGCCGATTACATTTGTTTTTTCTTTAAGTAATTAAAGAACGAAAATAAACGATATTGAATTTGAAAATTGCGACTTATTGTAATTGTAACCTTGTCCGAAAAGGTATCTTCATTTTTAGAATTTTCGGTACTGCAAATCAAGTCCGAGCGTGAGGGGGATACAAAATTTCACAGCAATTTAATTGTCTGTTTCGGACATAACGGTTTTGCTCCGTCTGTTTCAGTTGTGACTTCGGTCGTCGGCTTTGGCACAGCAATTTATATCGTCTGTAATTCTCATTAGATTAAGTAATGAATTTTGTAATCTAGTTTTGAAGAAACCATATTATTTAAACCTGTATTTTGCAAGATATTTAAGTATCATCAACGATCCTGCTTGCTGCATAGTATCCAAGGGAATCAAATCTTCAGCTCCGCATATACCGGTATTATAATCCGAATTACCTGTTAAGTAACCGACTGAATACTTAAATACCATCATGATGCCTAAATACCATCGTGATGCTAGTGATTTATTTAACAGAAAAGTATTAATAATCGTTTAATATTACCGACATCTGAGACATTTAATTACTTAATGAACTTAACTATCAGAAAAACTAATCGCGTTTTCACCCTGAACACAATGGAACTTTCTTAACCTTTTTACAAAAAATGATCAAATTTAATGGAAATCGGTCCATCATTTGCTATAGCTCCTATATTAATCCACTTCCGGATATAGCCCTAAAGTGCATAAAATCATCTAGATGCATTTTATATTCCTTTATATACATAAATTGTTGGTCTACATTTGGCCACAGGTCTAATATTATCGAATTTGTGTGATCATACACAATGGTGTAGGGTATCAAATAGTCGGTCTTGAACTATTATATCTTTTATTGTTATTATTTTCATTATGTTTTCAAGATCTTTGCAGAAATCTTTTATTTCTTAATTTAAAAAAGGATATGATTTTTTATATGAGATAGTCAATTTTGATACCTTGTAGCTTATCTCGTGATATCACAGCGTGACTACAATATGATTTTTTCTGAAAGCTTGGGTCCTTTACTAATTAATATTAATACAATCGTAACACTGATCACATAATGTATATATTAAACCGAAACATGTTTGGTGAAAAGTTCCTTATTTTAAGGCATTACTTATATAAGGAACTTAAAAAGTTTAATTACCACTTAATTGTATTAAGTATTAAGTTTAATATAATGTTCCTAAACATTTCATTACAATGATATCGTTATTATTATTTTACCAAACGCTAAAGGTGCTCATATTAATTAAATTGTCAATCATACTTATTATGTTTTATATTTTTTCTACTCCTTTTTTTCATAATATGCACTAACTGTTTGTTTGCATGAATGAATATTTTTTCCATAACATTTTAAAATATGTCAAGAAATGGGAATTGATCAGACATTTCATACAGAAAAAACAGTTGACAACATTGTTGTGGGAAAACAATCATCACAGTGACCATAAGCACACTTCTGATTAATTAAGTGGATAAATTTACAGAACAGAAATGTTTAAATAAAAAATAAAATAAAGTGCAAAAAGAAAAAAAAAGATGAAGAACAACAACAAATTGCTAGTAATTAAACGGTGAACCACCAAAAACAATTAAAAGTAAGAATAAAGAACAATAAGAGTAAAAACTTAATAAGACTATTGTTGAAAATCCTTTTGAAAATATAAAGCTTTTTTTGTGACGTCATTAATGCATATTCAGCAAATGCTCTTTTAAATAATTTTACTCTCTCCCTCTCTTTGTCTCTCATTCTCTCTTTGCTATTTTGTTTAAAGAAATTGTGCTGAATTGTGTTTATTGTCCTGTTGAATATCTATTTCATTATTTATATTTATTTGTATCCTCTTCACTGTGCCATAGTGATATTTATGGTGTCAAAACATTTTGTTTTATTTTTTTTCTTATTTTTTGTATTCTTTTGTTTTCATTAAAAATCTGTACGTTTAGGGAATTCTTCATAAGGAATTCCTTAAATAAACATACATACAAACATATACATAAATACAACTAATCAAAATTCTATGCCATAATAAATATGAAATGTATGAAAACTGAATGTTTTAAAGGCAATAAAGGTATTCATTTAAATTAAATGTAAGAGCTATTAACATTCTTATAGCACAAGGGAACTAAAGTTTATCGTTAATTAAACTTATATATGTATATAAAGAAAATTTTCAAGAAAACCAATGTACATATGTATTTACATGTATGTGTGAAAAAAGGATGAAATTTTGAAGTCAATGAGATTGCAGTTGTTTTAAAGATGCGAATAATAAAAATTATTTGTTTTAAAATAAATTACAAACCAAATTATTAATATTATTTAATCTTATTAAATTAATAACACTGGTCGGCAAAACTAATTTTTTAAAATTGGCTATAAGTCGTTTTAATATTAATTTTTTGTCCGCTCAACAGTTTCGGAGTTATTTGAAAATTACAGTCCGAAAAAAATCATATTTATTAAAAAGCAGGTTGTGTTCCACTTTAGATAAATTTAACGTTAATTGATTCCTATTTTGGGCCCATAAAAAATCCATTAAGTTCAACTATAAGTGAGGATTTTTTGTTAACCAAAGCATGGTGGGCTAGAATCGAAAAATATAATCTATGACTTTCTGATTCGCTGGGTTAAGAATTTGCATGACAATATATAAACGTAGCAGAAGAGTGTGAAATGTTAAATTTGGAAGGATATACACAAACCCCTCAGAGGTGGAGCTAAGATTGCCTCAAAGTAGGGTATCTCTGACGTTTTAATCGTTAATTTTTATTTTTTTCGTCCTATGGAATTTTCCGTGACTTATTAAACTTTAAAGATGGACATAGTTTCGTTAATATAAAAAAAATTTAAATTCAAATTATCTTCGTATATAAAGAAGAACTGAAGTCAACTAGCAATAAAATTTTAGATGAGGAAAATCGGAGTAATATTTTTTCTGATTCTTTAATTAAAACACAAAAGTTTCTAAAAATTGTTTTTTTTTTTCTATTTTTTTGAGGAAAACTCTAAATAGTTTTCTTTTGTATAAAAAGATCATTTGACAAAATTTTGCCCCACTATAGACTTGTCATATAAAAATGAGACAAGTGACAAAAACTATACGATTTTTTTAAAAGTAATTTCCCAATTCCTCTAAAAAATGGTGAAAATCTCAAAATTCGATTTATACCACCATCAAAAGAATGGGGGGTTATTGATTTTGTCATTCCGTGTGTACATGTCGGAAATAATCGTTTAAGACCCCCATAAGTATATATATAAAGTATATATAGATTCTGGGTCGATCTAGCAATGTCCCGCCGTCTGTCCGTTGTTGAAGCGGATTAGAGCTCGAACAGGAAATCGTAGGAGACGAAATTTGCCCCAATTATTTGCAATATACAAGGTTTGTTTGGGATTGAATTTGAGCAAAATCCGTAAGTAAACAAAAAAGTTATGGGCAAAATATTGGAAGCACCCTGTGCTGCTAAATCAGTTTTTGGCTGATATCTCTGAAACAAAACCATGTATGACAACGAAATTTTGTACGCAAAGTTTGAGGGTCAATATAAACTCGAAAACCGAAAATGGGCGTGGTCCGCCCACCTCCCATATAAAGAGAAATGTAAAAAAAATTGTTTAGAAATAGATCAAAGGCAAATGGTACCTCAAAAACAAACAAAAGCCATGATCCGCCCACTTTACCTGCCCACATGCCATATGGGCAAAGTACCAGAAACACAGGGTGTCCATTGAAGCTACATTTCAAAGATTTATGTTGATATATTCTAGAAATAAACATGTACGACAACGAAATTTTGTACAGATAGTTCGAGGTTCAATATAAATTTGGAAACTAAAGATGGGCGTGGTCCGCCAACTTTACCGCCCACCTCCCATATAAAGTGAAATTTTAACGAAATGTTATTCAAATATTTCAAGGTCCAATATAATCTCGACAATGGGCGCTGATATCTCTTAACAACAAAAGCTTATACCATAATAAATTTTGTATGGTTAGTTCTTAGTGTCGAATCATAACTTGGAAACATTAAAGTGGGCGTGGTCGCCACTTTACTGCCACCTCCCATATTAATGAGAACCCGCCAAAATAAAATTTTACAATAGCTCAAAGGCAAATGTTACACCTCAAAAAACAAAAAATTGGGCCATGATCCGCCCACTTTTCCCGCTCACTTTACCCGCCACCTGCCATATGGGGCAAAAAATAAGAAATACAGGGTGTTTCATTGTAGCTACATTTCAAAAGTTGTTTGCTGATATATTCTAGAATAAGCATGTACGACAACGAAATTTTGTACAGGATAGTTCGAGGGTCGAATTATAAATTGAAGCTAAAGATGGCGTGCGTTCCGCCCACTTTAGCCCCACTCCTATTTATGCAAATACTAGAAACACAACGGTGTCCATATGTACGCATTCAATATATAGTTTCTGCATGATATCTCTTAAACAACCTCGTTATAACCTCGGAAACAAAAATGGGCGTGGGCTTGCCCAATTTACCGCCTTCCCATATAGAGAAAACACTAAAAATGACAAGGTTGTTCTTGAACTTCATTTCTAGTTTTCTGTTCGTCTTTTAAACAAAAGCATGTACGATTAGCTAAATTATTGATAGATAAACTTTACACTTGGAACCCAGAAACGGGCGTGGTCCGCCCCACTTTACCTCCCACCTCCCATATAATGCGAAATGTGCAGGAACATTTTTACATATAATTCAAGGTCCGATGTAAACTGAGTTGTTCCTCCCACTTTCCGCCCACCTCAGTATGGATCGAAATATTAGAAAGACAGGGTGGTCTGTTGTAATAATTTATTTTATAAGTTTTCTGTCGATACTATCAAATAAAATATGTACGATTAACGAAAATTTTGTGGCCCATAAAAAATCCATTAAGTTCAACTATAAGTGAGGATTTTTTGTTAACCAAAGCAAGGTGGGGTAGAATCGAAATAAATCTGTGACTTCTGATCCGCTGGTTAGATTTTCATGAAATTTGATATAGATGTACCAGAAGAGTGTACAATGTTACATTTTCGGTTATAGAATCCACATTTTTCCGAAGGCCCATAGATTTTGATTTAAAACTTTTAATAACATATTGAAGATTAATAAAATGTATTCCACTTGTCTATTCGTGCTTTGGGATTTGATGTCAAAACTTTCATATAAAATGGGCCGAATTTGGGAGGGTCTGAACCTTGACCATTTGAGTTATTGGCCTTGTTTTTTTTTTAAGTTTTCTTTCAGAAAAGTGTAAATTTATTATATGTTGGTAAAGAAAATTTTATTTTACAGTGTGTAGATACTTTTTCGGCCACACACACACAAAAAGGTGTTTTCTTTTTTTTGCAATTTCCAAATTTAAAATCCATTACTTTTGGACTCAGAAAAGATAACGACTTGTAATTTTTTTTTTTTTTTTGGTTCAATAGATAATTTTGTTCCTTAACAAGTTGAAAAAAATAAAAAAATCGTTTAGAAATACTAGAATATATATGAATAAAACTGAACCAAGAACATGCAAAAATATGGTGCTTATTAATTCCAACGCAAATAACTCAAAAACTATAAGAGATAAATAGGACTTGTGGGCATGCTTTTATATATCTTATTAGTGCCTTTAATAATGTATAAAAATATTTAAAATCAGACGAAAATAATTTTGGCAATCGATTAAAAATTTTTCATATAAGAGGTACTCTATTTTGAGCGCCCTTAGCTCTGCCGCTGAGGGGTTTGTTTTGTCCCCTTTCCAAACATAACATTATAGACTCTTTTGCTACGCTTATTCTAAATTCCATGCAAATCCGGTTGGATCAGATCAGAAGTTACAGATTTATTTCCAAAAAATTTCGATTCTGCCCCACTATGCGATGTAATAGAGTAAAACTAGAGTTGGGGATAATATTTCACTTTGATGCATCATTTGTTATCGGTCAGTATGACTGAATGAAAGATTTGTTTTTCATCTTTCATTTATTGAAAGAAGCATGAATGCATTAGAAACGTATAAAAATGTTTTTATATGTATATATAGGATATATCAATGAAATCCATTACAGAAGAAAAAGCATAGAAGTATGAAATTAGGCTACAACCAACACCTTGTATTTCTAGTATTTTGACCATAATTTTTTTTGTTTATTACCCGCTTTTTCCCATTTTCAATACCAAACCAACCTTATATAAAATAAATGTTTGAGTCAAATTTTGTCTCTCTAGGTTGTTCCATTCGTGACCAATTATGATTTCAACAGACAGACTGAATAATATTTCAGCTAAATTTCATGAATGTCGCTATAAAATCAAACAAAATTTCTGTGGCACAAGGCTTCTCAGTCAATTTGAATATGCGGTATTCATTATTACTAAGCTTCTAAACCAATTTTTTTCAAATAGTCTTTAGATATCGTGATAAATCTCGAATGTCGAAAACTACTTGTCTGAGTTTGTTCAAAAATATATCAAAAAATTTACATTAAAATTATCCTTAAGTCTTTCTTACATTATTTTTTAATACGGTCAATAGTTATGGAGATATTAAGCTCACTTTCTGAAAATAATAGTAATTTTACACAAATTTCGGATTTTTTTTTTTAAATCATAAATATTCGAAAATGTTAAAAACTCACTTTTTGCTCATAAAGATAAATTTGTTGCAAATATAACAAAATATATTTCATTCGTCAAATTCGTCAAATTACTCCTTTACAAATTACATTACAAATTTTTAAATTAAGCTCATTTTTTTTTTTTTTTTGTTAATTTTCTTTGAATTATTTTAATGAGTATTTTCACTAATTTGAGAATTAATTCAAAATTTATAAATCGATTTTAATGAAAAGTGTTATATTTTATTGGCAACAAATCTGTTATTATGACTGAAAAACAAAACTTTGAATTTTTGACATCTTCGAATTTTCAGGATTTTTTCGCAATTTGTATAAAATTTTTCAGAAAAAGAGCTTAATATCTCCGTAACGATAAACCGTATTAAAATCTAATAAAAAAGAGACTTAAGGATAATTTCAATAAGATTTTTGTGATATATTTTTGAACAAAATCAGACAAGTAGTTCTCGAGATATACATCAATATATAATGGCAATATCCTTAATTTTAAAAATCGCTATTAATCGCGAGATCACAAAATTAAAAAAAAACGAATATTTCGATTTTTATTCTGCAATCATAAGATAAAAAATTCAGACCTGAAGAAAAATATATATTTAGTTCATCTATTCCTGCTTAAAGTATAATTTTTTGGCGAACACATTAATTAGTAAAATTTTGTAATATATATACATTTGTTTCCGTTTCCTTTAAAAGATAAATAAAAAAATACCTGAATAAACTTTATTAGACTCGAATTAAAATGTTCTTATCATCGTCATTTTAATACCTTTCTTTCTTTGATTTATTTGATATAAGTACAACAATTTTCTAATATTTCCGTATGTGAATTTTTGATTTTTTTTGTGTTTTGCCAACTTATTTACATTTTCGTGGTATTTTGATTTAGATTTGAACAATTTTCTCAGAACTCGTTATTGGCTGCATATGGTATTTTTGGTATTTCAGTTCACATAGCTTCTTTTTGTCAATGTAAAATGCGGAAAAGGGATGGGAAATTTCACAGGAATAAAATAATCTACAACAAAAATATTAAAACATCTAAAGAAAACAAATCCTTTAAGTACAACCAACTGTTTATAAATTGTCTGTTGACAATTATGTGCGTATTTTTATGTATTTTCATAAATTTTATTATTTCTGTTTATACACCGATATTTCATTTATTATATTATGAATTTTTTTTCTTTTTATAAATTAACATGACTTTTAGCATCAATTTAAACAATAAGTGAAGCATCATATCTCAAACAAAATAAAATTCATCCAGAATTAAATCATGAAATACTATTTTATATCATAATAATCTTTTCTTTTATTTCAGTTGTGGTAAATACAACAAAGTCTCTTACGGCAAAAAAAGGTAAAAAATAAAAAAAGGTTTAAAATTTACGTGCTTCGCATGTTGAACAAAGGAACACAAAAAAAAAACAAATATAACGACAAAAAAAGAAAAGCTTCANNAACAAAGGAACACAAAAAAAAAAAAAAAAACAAATATAATGAAAAAAGGAAAAGCTTCATGCCTTAAAAATAGTGACTGAAAACAGATAGACTGTCAAGTGGAGCTGCAAAAAACGAATAATCGGATAAATTAATTGTTACAAAGCCAAAAATGGAAATAAAAACTTCTAAAAAATAAAAAAAAAATATAATCACAGTTTTCCATAATTTTACACCTATCTCTTCTCATTTAGCTTTAAAATCGATTTTTATATTTTGCATATAAAAATCCATTTATGGTGATAACAATTTTCGTCTTTTGCCTTCTATCTCTTCTCCTTTAGCTTTTTAAGAATCGATTTTTATATTTTTCATATAAAAATGCGATTTTTGATGGGGAAATATGAGTGATAACAGATTTTAGCCCTTTTCGTCTCTATCTCTTCTCCTTTAGCTTTAAAATCGATTTTTTTATTTTTCATATAAAAATCGGATTTTTGATGCCAAAATATGACGTGATCACAGATTTTTCGTCCCTTTGTCTCTATCTCTTCTCCCCCTTCAGCTTTAAAATCGATTTTTAATATTTTTCATATAAAATCGATTTTCTGATGGAAATATGAGTGATCACAGGATTCTTAAGCCCTTTTGTCTCTATCTCTTTTCCTTTAGCTAAAATCGATTTTATATTTTCATATAAAAAACCGATTTTTGGTAGGAAATGATGAGTGATCACATGATTTTAGCCCTTTTGTTCTCTACTCTTCTCTTTTAGCTTTAAATCGAGTTTTTATAATTTTTCATATAAAAATCGATTTTTGATGGGAAATATGAGTATTAACAGATTTTAGCCCTTTTGTCTCTATCTCTTCTCCTTAGCTTCAAAATCGATTTTATATTTTTTTCATATAAAGTCGATTTTTGTTAGGAAATATGAATGATCACAGATTTAGCCCTTTTGTCTCTATCTCTTCTCCTTTACTTTAAAATCGATTTTTATGATTTTTTTTTTTTTATTCTCATTAAAAATCGATTTTTGATGGGAAATATGAGTCATAACAGATTTAGCCCTTTTGTCTCTATCTCTTCTCCTTTTAAGCTTTAAATCGATTTTTATTATTTTCATTATAAAAAAGTGATTTTTTGGTAGGAAATATGAATGATTCACAGATTTTAGCCCTTTTGTCTCTATCTTTCTCCTTTAGCTTTTTAAAATCGATATATTTATATTTTCATATAAAATCGATTTTTTTGATGGGAATATGAGTGATAACAAGATTTTAGCCCTTTTTGTCTTTCTATCTCTTCTCCATTTAGCTTTAAAAATCGATTTTTATATTTTTACATATAAAAATCGATTTTTGATGGAAAATATGAGTGATGCAAGATTTTCTGTCCTTTGTCTCATCTCTTCTCCTTTCAGCTTTAAAATCGATTTTTACTTTTTTCATATAAAATCGATTTCTGATGGAAATATGAGTGATCACAGATATTTAGCCCTGTCTCTATCTCTTCTCCTTTAGCTTTAAAATCGATTTTTATATTTTTCATATAAAAATTGATTTTTGAAGGGAAATATGAGTGATCACAGATTTTCGTCCTTTTGCCTCTATCTCTTCTCGTTTAGCTTTAAAATCGATTTTTATATTTTTCATATAAAAATCGATTTTTGGTAGGAAATATGAGTGATCACAGATTTTCATCCTTTTGGCTCTATCTCTTCTCCTTTAGCTTTAAAATCGATTTTTATATTTTTCATATAAAAATCGATTTTTGATGGGAAATATGAGTGATCACAGATTTTTGTCCTTTTGCCTCTATCTCTTCTCGTTTAGCTTTAAAATCGATTTTTATATTTTTCATATAAAAGTCGATTTTTGATGGGAAATATGAGTGATCACAGATTTTAGCCCTTTTGCCTCTATCTCTTCTCCTTTAGCTTTAAAATCGATTTTTATATTTTTCATATAAAAATCCATTTTTGGTAAGAAATATGAGTGATCACAGATTTTCGTCCTTTTGTCTCTATCTCTTCTCCTTTAGCTTTAAAATCGATTTTTATATTTTTCATATAAAAATCGAATTTTTTAGGAGATATGTGATCAAAGATTTTCATTTATTTGCCATAAAATATATTCGAATATTTCACAAGGCAAAACTCGGTTTTTCATTTTCCTTATATAATAAAGTGTTTAGTTTTTTTTTGTAAATATATAATATTTTAAAAGTTTTATTTTGTTTTTTGGCTGCCTGAATCCTTTAGCAATTTTATTTTTAAAAAGGTGTCGCAATTTACGTGTGACTTATGTTTCCTGTTGTAAATTAGCAAAAGAAAAAAAATTAAACATTTCCTTTTGAAATGAATTTATATTAAAATTACTATGTAGGTATTATTTGACTAACAAGCCCAAAAGGAAAAGGCTTTTTATAACAATTAAAGGAAAAACATTTTTTAAATGAAATTAAGATTTGTAAAGTAGTAGTAG
>MINK01188891.1:0-10518 GCA_001735545.1 Phormia regina | reverse complement strand
CTTAAAATTTGGCACAAATATAGAAAAGGGTTTCATTATCAATATATGTATTTTTTAAGAATTTTAAAATACTGTTTTTGAGATATAAAGCTTTAATCATTATTTGAACTTTCAAAGTATATAAATGTTTTACTGGTCCTTTTAGAGTCAATATGTTTCTCTATTAAATGAAATAAAACTGAGAATTGTAGATTGAATATTTTAGAAGTTATGAGCAATAAAGTGTCATATTTTTGGAGCAGGATGATTCTTTTCTAAGAAATATTGTGATTTGAGTAAAATTTGCAATACTTAATATATGTTGCGATTTTCATTGAAATCAAAGATATCAAATCCGAAAATCTTTTGATTTTGAATTGTCGATTAATCGAACAAACAATATTCGAGTGAATATTGTAGAATGTTTGCAGATTCGTGTTCAAAATTTGTGAATGTTGATCATGCACGAGGATATGTTAAAATAAGATTGGGAGCGAAAAGCTAACTAAATTCCAAAAAAAAATCCTAGTTAATATTTAAAGCTAAAAAACTTGTTTTAGCATAAAATATATTTTTAAAACATTTTGTTAAAAAAATGTATAGCATCAGAATGGGGTTGAACTGGCAACCTTCTGGTTGCTAATCCTGCACTCTAGACAACTGATCCATGTGATTGCAACTTACTAAACAATTATACTATTCAGTACTTATTTATGTAATGTAGAGAAGGCAAATAATAATGATGTCTACTCTCTAGGAAAGTATTTTAATAAGTAGTTGTCATTACCGAAAACCAAAAAGTTTTTGCTGGGCAAGAGAGCTAATTCTATAAATTATCTGTAGCTAAGACCAGTGAATATATATTGGACTATTGTTAAAAGAGAATTAAAATAACTATTAAATAACAAATGAAATGGTTATCGGAAAAGGTCTAGAAGCATATTATACCTGTTTTTGTTCGTAAAAACTAAAACCTTGTATATTTATGTTTACCAATCGAAAACGTGAATATCCTTGGTAAAAATTAGTTCACATTTCCTCAAGTCTACTGTATTTTTGAATGTACTCATACAGCAAAATTAAAGCATTTTAAGTAATGAAAATAAAAATGTTGCTTATTTGCATATAAAAGTCAAATTTAATAATATCAAAGTAACTGCTAGTAAAAAATCTAGTTTTTAAGTTTTTTACTTATTTCTAAGAAATGAAAGAAGAATACAAAAAAACTCTAAGAATATTAAATAAGTAGGCAAATTACTTAGAATTTATTATGGTAAAAACGTAATTAAATCACTGGATAATTTTTTATGCTATTTCTTCAACATTGAAAAAAAAAAATGTTCTAGGAATTTTAATTTTATTTTTTTAAAAGTTTATCTTAAACCAATATTAGTTGTATCCTTTTTCCCCATTGAGGTGTTTTATTTTTTTTCTTCCTTTTATTCCCCAGTTGTTATTGTTGTTTTCATAAACCTTTAACAGTTCTTATGCTTGTGTGATTTTCTTTATGTGAGTATGAAGAAAAGTATGTGAACATACATAAAAAATTTGAAAAGGCAAATTAAAAATTCCTTACAATCCCCAGATAAAACTTGTATGAACATTCAGTCATTCATACATTTTTATCTTTATCTCTTACGCACTTACAAATATTTTTCTCCTTCCTCCCCTTCACTTTTGTGGAGACTCTTACAAAGAAACACCTGTTTGTTTATTATTTTTAATTTTTTTTCCGGTATTTATTTTCTATTGTGTGTCAGTCAGAAAGTCAGTCAGTCAGTTATTCAATCAGTTACTTCTCTTAGGGATTGTCGTTGCTTTCTTTTTTTCCACTTTTTTTTTCTTGGATTTAAATATTTTTCTTTTTCATATCTTAAAAGGATTCTTAGTATTTTTACAACAATTTGAAATTCTTCTATATCCTTACTATGCATACAAACAATGGATTATGAAAAATGGAATAATATGAAAATAAAGAAATTTTTTTATTTATTTAGTTTATTTTTTGTTTTGCAGTTATTGTCAAAATAAGGAACAAGGTATTAACACAGATCATATGAGTAAACAGGAGCTTTAAGTTTCTCTTAGTTACTTGTTTTATTTCTGTGGAATTAATAAAGTTTAAAATGTAATCCCTTATGACTTTTAAGTTTGAAGAATTATAATAATCTAAGATTAAAGTTAAAAGGTTTTGTAGAAAATATCTTTGGTTCTAATTTTTTTAGATGATGTAAGTTATAACAGAGGGAATAATTATGTAACTTGTGAGATGTTGAAGATAACTAAATAAAACTTAAATAATATGTAAAATGTTTCCCTTTTTTAGACCATGATCCGAAATAAACTTATCTCAAAGGCAAATAAAAACTTCCAGTTTTTTATTTTTTTTTTTTTTAATCAAAATGCCAAAGTTCTCAAACCGAAAAAAAATATTCTTTTAAGATTGACATTTACACCCTACACCACCAAAAGTGGGGAGTATATTATTTATTTGTAGTTGTGTTTATAAAAACCAAAACTAATGGTTCAATATCTACTTTAATTGATATCAATCGGAGAAGAACCACTTTCTGATTTGATTTGAGGATGTCCGTCCGTCTGACTGTCTATCTGTCCATAAAAACATTGTAATCAAATTAACGATCGCAATTTTTATCGCAAATTAATGACATTTAGCGCACAGGTTTGCTATAGTTAAAAACTTCATCTACAAATGACCTCCCAGAAAAGGGGTTTAACGATCATAAATCCTTTAAATGTAGCAATATTTTAACGAAAGTTAGTTTAAATCTGTATGTCAAAATTCATAAAGTTCGGTCCACAATAGACCATAGCTCCCATATAAAGCCGTTTTCACTTTAACGGCCATATATTTAATAGAAATGTTAGTGTAAGCGTATAATTCGACACAAATTAGATTTATATAAATACCCTAGAATAAATTGAACCGGTTCAAAACTAATCACGTGACATGTTCTCGGGTCTAGTGACCGGTTCCAGTTCCGGAACTTTATATGTCCTTTTTACGTGGGGTTATCATTGGAGATGGCTAATTAACCCTTTTGGACAGGTCGCAGATTAGGTCACCGTACTGGTCCTAGAAGACAAGTTCCGTGTCGATTAATATAAAAAATTTGATAAAAACTCTTTATTTTTTAAACATTTTTTATTCTTTTTATTAAATTTTTGTGTTAGTTTTTTTTTTAAATCGAATCGAACCCATGCTCATCTAGCGTATGTTGTTAACCACTCAGCCACCGATTGCTATTTTGCATGTTATAAAATGACACTCAGTTGTTAAATAGTGAGTGTGTTTGTGTCAACTGGTTCTCAATTGGAACTTTGTTGACGAGCTAGGGTACTTATTAGGGTATCCAATCGATTAACTGCCAGTCGGTTATCCGATTTATTTTGGTCGATTAACTGTTCGAATAATTGAAAACTGTCTATTTTTGAATAACGAATAAACCGAATAATTCGTGTCGAACAACCGATTAACCGCAATCAAATTTATGTCAACATCATTTCTGAATTGTATNNTTTATATTCGATTAACATTTATAGTATTATGCCTAAAGTCCAATTTTCTGAAACAAATCTATTAAGATAGGCCCTATATTATCTACTTAAATTTTTAAAATAAAAAATAAATATTTATTTATTTATATGCCTAATATGTATTACTAAAACAATTCGGATAATCGAGTAATTTGACATTAACCGGTTATTAACCGATAAACTTAAAACCTCGAATAATTATTTGTCAAATAAACCGAATAATCTGAAAGCCCGATTAATTGGATACTCTAGTACTTATAAATGACAGTGCCAATTTTTAGAAAGATCGTTTTATAATTTCCATCATGTTTGAATTTATTGAAATAATATTCTGTCTTGGTATGTTTTATTTTACACAGAGTAGGAAGAACGCTCATTTTTTTATTCGATCGGAACATAATTTGTATCAGCGAACTTAATCTTAGTTTTTAGAACGAATTTTATTTTTTTGTTTGTAAATCTAATTTATAAATTTGTTCATCCGATTGTTTTTGATTTGCTGCTGCTGAATTGTTTATTTGTATATATTTTATATATATCTATATATACACATGCACACAACGAACTTTTTTCACTTTTTTTTCACCCTGCCAGCAATTGAGTTATAGTTTTATCCACTATCAGAAAATTAACTCCTTTCAGCATTGTTAATATGATATTTTCTGGATAGTAAATAAATTTACAAAAACAAATTACATTAATTTCGATTTTTGATCTATTTTGCGCACTAAACTAAATGTCGAAAAAGTCACTTAAGTTAGTTAGTTTGTGGATATACATATATAACGTTACCAAAAAATGGTCTCCTATAAGTGCTCCCAAGATGTTATTTTCTAGATAGTAACTAAATTATTGTGAATATTGTGAAAACTATGGTATTTAGTTGACGTCTTACTTCAAAGGCATATGATCGAATTTTGAATTAAAAACTGAATATATAAACAAATAAAAATTTTTAAATGTTTAAACAGAAATAAAATTAAAAAGAAGGAAAAAATAAAACAGCTACATTTTCTCTCCTGAATGACACCATTTCGATGCTCAAAAAATACCCTAAACAGTGTTTCCCAAAAAGCATGAAAACTGCGGCACATTATTTCTTGAACGATGACACTTTTTGGTTAGAATTATAAAATTATACATATTTTTTTACTTATTAGTGATAATTTGGATAGCATATTTTGTTATAATTTCGACAAAAAAGTGTCTGAATTCATCACTAAAACTCTAATTCGACATCCAAATAAAGCACTTAATAGTATAATAACTGCTGTACACTTCTTCCCGAACGGTGACACTTATTGGATAAGAAAATGATATCATATTCCGCTATATCTAACAAGATGATGTCACCTTTTAGTTCAAATTTGGATAGAAAAATTTGGCAACACGCAGAAAAAAAACATGGTCGCGCGTGATCACCACAACTATTCAGTGACTGTACAGCCGTTTCTCATTGATTTGAATAATATCATGTTCATGATAGCAAAGTTTATGATTCCGTTTTATCATTCAATAATTACACACAATCAAAATTTGCAACATCCGATTTTTTTCCGTACTTGATTTTTACACTTAATACGAGTATCGGTCGCAAACTGACCCCGAACCCTCTCCAAAGTGTGCTTACCTTAAATATGACTCGTTTATTTAATTCAAATAATGTTATGATTAATTCCGTTTGAAAAAAAGCTAAACATAACTTTAAATCTATAAAGTTTTGCTATCATCACTTGTATGATCAAATGAAGGATCATATTGCATCTTTATACGCATTTTGAAACGTACGGAAAATCGTTATCCTTTATATGCACTACAATGGTTCAATAGTTTAATATAGCCTAAAAAGTATGCACAGATTACCTGCGAAGTGTGTTTACTTACATATAAAGTTATTTAAAACAAATAATTTATATTGTCCCGTTTGTATAAATATGATAAATTGGGATTATTTATATGATAAAATTGGATTATATATATGATAAAGTCTAATTATTTATATGATATAATTTGTTGAGATTATTAAATGATAATAACATGATAAAATTTAAGGCAATATTTAAGAAAAGGTTATAAACTTTACTAAAAATTATTAGTAAGGTTGTAAGCTTCACTAATAAATGATAAAATGGAATCATGATAATGATTAGGTACAAAAATACTTATTGTAACCTGGAATCATATATAACAATCATAGTATGTTGCTCTTAGTTTATGGTCATCAGAACCATACTTTTTCTCTGCGTGAAGATACAAATTGTAAACTAAAGATTTTTAGATAATTTTCTTGGCTCAAATTAATTCAAAAAGCAAATTTTATTTTCATACCCTGTCACTTGAAGGGTTCTCAGACAGAGCTAGTGATCGCCATATTATAGGTCACAGACATGGTCCAAAGGGGCAGGTTTAGAATTGCTTAATACAATAAAAAATTTAGATTATTTATTATTTTTATTAAATTATGTTTATCGAAACCATGTTTATTTAACGTACATTATATAGTCTTCAACGCTAACCATTAAGTCAGTAATTATTATTGCTCTCGAGTTTCCTCAATTTCTCTAATCCTAAAAATATTAAAAATAAAAATACTTTTTATTTCTAACACCCACACTTATCCACTGTTGTCGTCTAAACATTTGATGTAAAAATAAAAACTTTACAACATTGCTAACATTACTAAGACAAATTATTATTGAAACAATCAAATAATTTATGATTTATTACTTGATGGATGTATCTAAACCACAATAATTCATGTCGCCTTGTTTTATTATTAAATTATTAGATTCAGTAATAAAACAGAAACAAAAATACTTAAATCCACTTATTTTCACATAAAAAAAATTCAATTTAAAGTAAAAAATAAAAGAAATGAAATACTGAAAAAGAAATAAAAATTCTAAAACAAAATTGAAATCTGTCACATAGAAAAAGAAATTTACATTTTTCTTAAATTTCAGCTAAGTATTGCTCAACTAACAAACGCAACAAATTGACAGATGAGTATGAAAATTTGTAAATATTGCGTTAAATGTATTTTAAATTTCTTTTTTTCTTTTTTTTTTTTTTGTTACTTCTTCTTTCTGCTATTAGAAACTTTTACAACGTACACATAAAGTGAAATATTAAAAAAATAAATAATTTTTTATTCCTTTTTATTTTTTTTCGTTTTACAAAAAAACAAATGCAACAGCTATAGCTTTTGTTATAAGTCCTGCAAAATAGCAATAATAATAAAAAATGGAAATAAAAACAACAAAATAGCATGAAAATGCTAATGTTTCTTCTCTTTTTTCAATTTTTTATTCAAGTCATAAAAAATCAATGTTGGAAAAGATGAAAAAAGAAAAAAATTATACGAACAACAAACCAAACCGGATGTAATTCTTAAGTTGTTTCTTGTAGCAGCAAAAAATATGAAAAAACACCCACACGTAAATACTTTTTTTTACCAACACTCTCAAACAAATATGTGTGCATTTGTAGCCACATTAATAAAATGTGTTGTTTCAAAACAAAACAAATGTTCAACAGTAACAACTTTCTTATGTCGACATTTGCCATAACCATTCAGCCTCACTTTCACGAACGTAGCAAAATAATGATGAAATATAAGCAATTTTTCAGTGTACACCATCTTTTTTCTTTTTTCAAGTCACGTGTAACAACAGGCTGATAAAAATGATATTTGCCATATTTTAATATTGCTATCAGATAAAGAGATGAAATAGTACTTTTGATATATAGGATTTTTTCTAAGTTTCAATTGACTTTCAAAATCTTATAGAAGACCAATTAGTTCCTTTTTTTGAGGGAATTTATATTTGTGGATTTTAATTTTTGTTACACTGTAGTTTTTTTTTATTACATATTAATATTTCATATTACAATTGTTATGCTAATATTCAAACATTTTGTCGATCATTAAAATTTTTATATTATATAATATGTAAGGAATTGCAAAAATGTTTATATATTTCACATATACGATGGTTGTTAAGAAATTCCAAAAGAAAAAAATGTGTAAATATCAAGGTAAATGGAACTATGTATTTTGGATTTTGAAAAGTAAATAGTTGTGTATACTTTAAGAATTTATTTTATTTATCCCATTCGATGTTATTTTAAATACACGCAAAGAAATCATATGGTAACTAGCAATCGAGTAATATAGTATTGTCTGTAAATTATATTATTGTTAAAAGTAGCACCATAATATAGTTGAATTACAATAATAATATTTTTCATCTGCAATTATATTTTAGTAATATACATGTATACAACTATAATATGGTTGAATGATAATAAAATTATTTTTTACCTGCAGTTATATTTTAGTATTAAGTGCACGCAAAGAAATCATATGGTTACTAGCAACTATAATTAAGTAATATAGTATTATAGTTGGGTTTTGTAGTTGTCTGTAAATTATATTTTTGTTAAAAGTAGCACCATAATATAGTTGAATTACAATAAAAATATTTTTCATCTACAATTTTATTTAAGTTATATACATGTATACAATTATAATATGGTTGAATAATAATAAAATTATTGTTTACCTGCAGTTATATTTTAGTATATGTACTTGGTTCACGTATACATAAGTAATATCGTTGAATCAGAATAAAAATATTTTAGTGTCGAGAAACAATTATTAAAAGCATAGAGATAAATAAATAAATAAATAAATAAATAAATAAATAAATAAATAAATAAATAAATACTTTAGTAAAAAATATACACCCCAGGTTCAGCAACAGTGAATGCCGAAATTGAGAAATTTGGCCTTGAATATCCGTACAAAACGAACCTATTTAGCACTCCAAAGATAATCTATCGTGTAGTTTTTGCTTATTATCCTTTACTTTTAAACATATTTGTTAACATGTTTGTGCCAATACATACGGAATGACAAAATCAATATACCCCCATCTTTTTGATGGTGGGTATAAAAATATATATTCAACAATAACAATGATTGCGTAGACAATATATCATTACGATGAAAATAATACTGTTGGAGCAACCATACTGCAAAAAGACTTCTCTGCGTATGGAAAAAAAAACATGTCTTTCTCATCACTTGTAAACTCAGATATTGCTTTTATGAACTGTTATTGTAACTTATGACACATTTGTAGATATAGTCAATAGATTGGCTCCCTACTGACTAGATCCATTAACATAAAATGTTTAGGGAGTAAAAAGGGTAAATTCGGGAAAACTTATATCTCCTAAACTAATAGAGCTACAAAAGAACTCAAAAATAAACGTACAGGAGTCTGGTACTTTTTTAAGTTCGGCTATTTGAGGGAGAAAACGGGTAAAAACTGAAATTTTGTACTAAATATTTTTTAATCTAGTTAGCAATACAAAATTGGTACTTTCGGAAATCCGAACGTACCTAATTATGGTACTTTTTTACTAAAATATATTTTTTTTTTTAGTAACACATATATATGAATATATTAACAGTCAATTAGCACAATTTAGATATACAGTGGAATACAATATTTGTTATATCTAAGGGGAATAAAAAGTACTTATTGGAAATTCGAACGTTAAAACAGTAAAAATCGTATCTGATTTTGCTACTTTTTTTACAAAATATTATTTTCTGTTTACTGACATATGAAGATACTAACATTCAATTAGTACAATTTAAAAAATCATTGGAACACATTTTTTATTACATCGAAGAGAAATAAAAAATACCTAAAAAAAATTAAATTTTATTCAAATTAAGCAATTTAATTTCAATTATATTAATCTTAGAAACATGATCTTATCCACATATAATATCAAGTTAGTAAGCATTACCAGCAGGGAATTCTGCGGTACTTTTTTGTTCATGTGATGGCACTTTTTGAATTTTCTACAATATTGAACATAGAAACATAAAATTGGAGGTATTATGTGAATGAGAATCTATAGCAGGGGACTTATTTATGTTTTTTCATTCTTCTAAAGGTATTTCTTGAATTTTCTGCAATATTGCACTTACAAACATAAAATTAAAAATATATGGTCCTACGTGGTTAAGAATGGCGGTGAATGAATTTTTTTTTATAGTTTTTCAATAATATTGAACAAACAAATATGAAATTTAAAATATATGGTCCTAAGTGAAAGAGAATCCAGAAAAGAGTATTGTCAATGGCAGTTTTACATTTTTCCAATGATATTTTTTAAATTTTCAACAACATTGAACATAGAAACATGAAATTAAAGATGGGACTATATATCGATAAGGATTCAAGAGGGGATTTTTTGGTACATAGTGAATTTTCTATAATATTTAATGTAGAATTATGAAATTAAAGATATATGGTCTTAAGTGAATGATAATCCATAAAAGAGTATTTTTATAATATTACTTTTTAAACTTTTTGTAAAAACAATTAACTATCGGACATGGAATTGTGTGAAACTATACGTACAAAATTTCGTTTCGTTGAAACTATACGTACAAAATCGTACATACTTTTATTTGATAGATATCGACAGAAAACTATAAAAACAACAGACACCCTGTCTTTCTAATATTCAATACATACTGAAGGTGGGCGTTAAAGTGAGAGGAACACACCCAAGTTTACATCGAACCTTGAATTATATGTAAAAAATTTCCTTCACATTTAGCATTATATGAGAGGTGGGTGGTAAAGTGGGCGGACCACGCCCGTTTTTGGCTTCGAAGTTTAAATTGACCCTCGAACTATCTACCACCAATTTTCGTTATGGTATATGCTTTTGTTTAAGAGATATCAGTAGAAAACTATGAAATGAAGCTACAATGGACACCCTGTGTTTCTAGTATTTTGCATAATCGGGAGACGGGCGGTAAAGTGGGCGGACCCCTCCCATTTTTTGTTTTCGAGATTATGATGGTCTTTGAACTAATGAAATTTCACCATATATGGGAGGTGGGCGGAAAGTGGGTGGACCACGCCCATCTTTAGTTTCCAAATTTCT
>MINK01188890.1:0-28086 GCA_001735545.1 Phormia regina | reverse complement strand
TTTTTCTATGTATGAGCTAAATAAATATCCATATTTATGTTTGACAAAATTTCTGTGAATTTTAATGAAACCCTTGGCCTGATTAATTTTAAATTTCAAAAATACCAGTCGGTAAAAATATAATCTTTTAAATAAAACGAGTTTGAAACTATATCAGGCTGTGCAGAATCCTTTAAACCTAAATAATCAAAATTTCATAAAAAACATTTATGCTGAATTCATGCTGAATTTCTAAAGAAAAATTCTCGAAAGTATTCCCGAACGTTTAATATATTAATTATATATGTCAGTAATCGACACACAGACGGATATTGTCCTATTGTCATAATTTCTTACAAAGAAATTCAGAAAATATTTCCTATTGTATACTTGTGGTGAAGGATATAAATAGTTCTACATACAATGTTTTTGAAGCAATAGATCAAGATTATAGTTATATAAATTATGGGTCATATGGACATTTTTTGGTAATAAGTCTCCTAAACTAGTGTTCGGATTGAAAGAGAATGTATGGAGGATTGAAATAGGAAAAACTTAACTTTCAGCAAACATATTTTGTGGACACTTTGCGATAACAAAAGTTAAGGTACAGGGTGTCAAAGTTGACTATCTCTAATATGAAAGTAAAAAATTAAAAAAATCATAACTTTTACAAAATAAAACCGATTTCAAAGATTTTATATTTCTATAAAGATATTGACAAGATTATTTTTTCCTCGACTTTATTTCTTTTTTCAGAAATATATCCAGTGGTGTTGGGGTATTTGAAGACTTTTTAGACAAAATTTAGGACACTTGGGAACCGCCAAGTTTAAAAACAGTTTATTTTAAACTATAAGCACGCGTAAGTGTACTTTTTTTTTGAGAATTATAAGGACTAGCTATGTGAATTTTTTTTCAATCAAATCAAAAATGAAACTTGAAAATCAAAAATAAACCTGAGGTGGCCAAATTTGAAGGAAAACCCTCCCTCCCCCAGATCTGCCAAGAACCTATGCTCCTCCAAATCAATTGGCATGTACTTCAGGATTGTTCATGTGCAATTTTAGTCAAATACATTCAGCAGTTCTAAAGTTACAGAATTATTTAAAAAATATTTTTGAGGACCAACACCACCCTAAGCGGTTGGGCTATTACGTGTCTGTGCAAATATTGTAACGCACCCAAGGTATACTGTTTCTGAATCGATTTAACCATGTCCGTCCGTCTGTAAAGCTTGTGCACAAAGTACAGGTCGCAATTTTAAAGATAATTTGATTATTATTATTATTATTATTATTATTATTATTATTATTATTATTATTTTTTCTTTTTGCACAATGACGAAGCCTATTAATTTTGGCCATAATCGGCTCATTATTTCACCTAGGCCACAAGTACATGTGAATATCAGTATCGACGTAATATTTTGTATTATTATATTTTATATTACACAGGTATATGTCCATAAGTGACCCGTTTCTGAATTTTAGTACATAGAGGCAATGGTGTAGGGCAGAATATGGGGCTTAACCGTGTACATCCTTTTCTCTCTTTTTTTTGCCAAGCATCATATATTTTTGTACAAATGTATTAAAAACAGCTCATTAGAGGCTAGAGGAGGGCAAGTTCACATTAAGTTTTAAATTCGCGATTATTTATTCACGATTTTCATTTTCCGAAAAGTCAAAGCTGTTATCGGATGGTAATGCTCTCTTATTTAATGTTTAACAAAGTTAATTTCCCACTTAATAAATATTATAACGTTTACTAAAAGGGGAGAAATGTAAGTTAAACATTTATGCTACAAACATCAATAATGAAATTTCCTCTTTATATCATTGAATATGACATAAAAAAGGAAAAAATATATATATAAACATTCATATAGTTAATTTCCGTTTCAAGTGTATGGAGGACAGAAAAAAACTGTACGAAAATAAACTGAAATAATCACAGAAAATTGCAAAATATTTTGTAAAGCAAAAGGTAACAAAAAAAGATATCAATTTATACCGAAAATGCTGTTTGAAATTCTATTAAAATTAATAAAGAATGTACTATATGTTATGTATTTTTTCATATTAGACAGGAGAAAACATAGGAAATTGAGGCACACCCATTTTAATGAAACATTATTTCCTTTTTGAAATTGGTCTGGTATGTTGATTGAAGCAATTTAATGAAAAAGAGGGGCTAAATAGTTACAACGATTTGGAATTAATAAAATAAATATGAGCACAAAAAGATTTAAATGGTAGAGTTTACTGCACATATTTTAATTGAAAATTTACATTAATGCAATTAGCTTTAAAATATTTTATTATATTTACGTAGATTGAATTAATTATTGAAAAAAGAAAATATAATTTCACTTAGTTGGGAAAAACTGATATTTTTTGGATATAAATCTGTAACTTCTAATTGACTGTTTGGATGGATTTTCATAAGATTTCACAGACTTGGCAAAGGAGAACAAAATTNNTCATTGATTTTTAGTTAAAATCTGCTTAACAACTAAGAGAAAAGTAACAAAAAATAAAATAATAAAAAAATATTTAGAAAGCGTAAAATTTAAAAATTTATTGAGAAAATTTTAACAAAAGATATTTTTTTCAAATAAGGAAGTTCACAAAATGGCTACAATTTTGTCAAAACTATTTTTAAACTAAGAAATGGTAGAGATAAAAGACAACATAAAGGTCTTACCTATAGTGCTGACGATAATTTTAATATAGTCCTGGATATAGCCCTACTATTATCTTGACTAAATTTATACTGTATTCTCAATTATAATTTGATTATATTACTGTCTATAGTAGAATATAGTCTGACTATATTCTTGCCTATATTCCACGCTTATTTTCGATAATTGTTTGACTATAGTATGTCTATAAAATCGGCTACATTTAGACTATATTCTTGACTATAATTTGACCATAGTTTCAATTGTAGTTTGACTATATTCTCGTATATAACTTGACAATAATTCCGTCTATATAAAGTCAAGACTATATACCTTATTCAAGACTACAGACCATAATCAAGGCTATAGACTATATTGAACACTATATACTATATTCAAAGCTATAGACTATATTTAACACTATATACTATATTCAAAGCTATAGGCTATAGTCAAGACTATAGACTATAGTCAAGACAATAGACTATAGTCAATACTATAGACTATAGTCAAGACAATAGACTATAGTCAATACTATAGACTGTAGTCAAGACAATAGACTCTAGTCAAGACAATAGGCTGTAGTCAAGACTATAGTCAAAACTATAGTCAAGACTATAGACTATAGTCAAGACTATAGACTATAGTCAAGACTATAGACTAAAATCAAAACTAGTCAAGACTATAGACTGTAGTCAAGACTATAGGCAAGACTACAAACTATAATCAAAAGTATAGACTATAGTCTATAGAACAGCCTAAAGGCTAGACGAGCCTTCAGAATCGAATACAGTCTGGTCTAAAGCCTTGACTACACTCTAGTCTATATTCCTGATTATAAACTAGTCTTGTATATAACACTAACTGCAATTTTGACTACAGTTTTGACTAGTTTCAAATCTATAGTCTTTACTACAGTTAGGTCTATATTTTTGACTTCAAACTTTATTAAATAAAATTTAATTATCTTTAATACATATAATACGCCCCCCATTAAAATAATCTCAATAACAATTTCAAACATCTAGAGAATTTTAATTTGATTGCTAGCAACACAAGTACAAAATACACCCCTAAAATAATAGCGTGAAGTTGTCAACATGTCATTAACAAAAGTCTCTAGTGGATTTACAAAGAGAGAAATTAATAAAAATAAACAATAATAATAACAAACAAAATAGTACTTAGGAGCTAGTAATTAAATCAGGCAACAAATGTAACAAAAATTAAATTATTTTGTTGGAAAATTTAAAACAAGGGAATTATTAAATGAAAATAAAACAAACAAAACCATTTAAATAGTAAAGTAATGAATGAGGAATTATATAAATAAGGTGTTAAAAGATTAGGAAGAGATTTTTTTTAATAAAAGAAAAATTATAATTAAATATAATTTTGTGTTAACAGAAAACAAGGTTAATTTAGTTTTTAATTAAAAATTTAAGATATAGCATTACTTTTAATTTTGCTTTATTTTAATAATCTTTTTTGTTTGGTGTTTCTTGTTATGTTAAACATATTAAAGTTTAAGAAAAAAACTTCTTTAAACTATATTATGCAATTACTTAAGTTCTCATTTTTTGTGTATTTCAAAAGACTGCAGCTGTATTTAGGTTTCAAATTTCATTTCATTCATAAATTGTTCATTATGCACAATTTGCGGAAGATACTTTAGTAAAAAAAGAAAAGCAAAGACCGCTTTAAAGATTATATTTTTTTGAAAGTAACATACATAAGTAAATACATACTTTAAATCACATGGAAACACTTGAAATATTCACTCAAGTGTTTTAAAGTGGAAAACTGTTTAAACATAAAATTTTGAAGAGTTTTTTTTTTATTTGCCACACATCTGCAATATGGAAGTGATACTTGAGAAATACATGATTAACATGCAGGTAGTTGCAAAATAATGTTTATTATTTTTTTTAGAAAAAAAAGAAAGGATATATTTTATTTTTTAGGTCTATATCCGGTTAAGGATATTTTTAAATAAAATGTCCCATAATTTAAAGATCAATTTACTTTTAAATTTATTTCCCAATTTAGGTTATTATACGCCAATTTTTCTTTAAAATTTTCATGATTTTTTTCCTTATTTTAAGCAAGAAAAACGTTTTATATTCCTAGATATTTTTGGTATATGAAAAACTAGAAAAAAAAAACTTTAACTCCTCCTCGCCCATAAATTGTTGCCTGCTTTAGAGGCATGTGTCTTAAACTTTACATTTGTACATACATACATACATATATATTTTTTCCATTTTTTGTTCTTTTCAAAATTATGTTCTCCCCACACACAAAAGTATTTTTATGGCATTAAAAACGAAAAATGAACTGATTCCAAATACGAAAAAAAGACCCATAATGAAATGTAATGCTTTTTGACTTTAACTAAAAATAAATATAGTTTGTGTGCCACATGATGATTTTTTATTTTATTATTTTGCTAAATTATTTCTTTTTTTTCTTGTTTTAAATTGGAAAGAAAACGAAAATAAAAAAAATTACAGCGATAATTTCTTTAAAGCAATTTACAAGTTTGTATTGTGACAGTTTTCTTTTTTTTCTTCTACTTTAACATTTTCATGGCTTTTAAATTGAAAACAAACAAGAAATTGAAAAAGAAAATCACATAAAAATAAAACATAATATTTTACTGACTAACTCAAAGCGCCTTAACAAATTTGTAAGTGACTGATAAAATGAAAAAAAAAAAAAAAATAAAAGACAAAATAATTTATGGAAAAAGTAAAAAAATTAAAGGCTAATTTGTGTGATAGGAAACATTTTAACAGGCCCATGATTTATGAGGTTTTGTACTTAAGGAAAAAATTTTTGTTAAGAAAATAAATAAAAACAAAAAATTCTCGAAATCAAACAAAAGAAATAATAAAAATTGATGTTTTATTATTTAAAAATCAATTTTTTATCACTTAACATTAATATTTTATAATAATAAAAATAAATATTTTATGACTAAAAGACTATTTTATGACCAAAAAAACATATATTCATTAATAATCCATATTTTATTATTATAAATCCATATTTTATTGTTAAAAATACCTATTTTATTACAAAATAATTAATTTATTTATAAAAATCTATAAAATCAACTTTAACGGCGTTATTTTTTAACAAGCAGCTTTATAACGGCTAAAATAACTCCTGACTTCAATGTTTACCTTTTTTGCTGAGAGAAAGAGTAACCAAATGTTGTTTGTTTACATTTCTTATATGGCTATTGAAGCACATGTTTATATGTTTGTAAACTTTTGTTTACATTTGTTGGCGAGAGAAAGAGTAATTAAATCTAGTTTCTTTACATTTATTATTTGCCTATTAAAACAAGTGTTTAGGAGTTTGTAAGCTTTTGTTGTATCTGGTTTGTTTACATTTATTATGTATCTATTAAAACAAATGTTTAGATGTTTGTAAACTTTTGTTTACATTTTACAAGGTGGCCATTAAGTTATTGTTGGAAAGAGACAGTTAGAGTGAGTTATTTTTAAAAACAGAGATGCTGTTTGTATAATTTAAGGAAAATAAGTACAAAGTTATTTAAATTAAAAGAAAATACAAAATTTATATTAATTTTTAAGTAGAAAACAACAATTTAATATTTTTAAAACAATTTAAAAACAATTAATTTAATTCAGATTTCAAATTAAATGAGATCAACACTATCTTACCGCCAAATAAAATTTTCGCCTGAAAGTATGCTTGAAAATGCTTTATACACATGTTTATGTGTGTAATTATATTTTTACAGTTTTTTTTTTTAATTTCTGAAACATAACTCGTTTGTTTACAAACGAATTTGTTTAATTGAAAAAACCGAAATTTTATAAAAAATATTTATAAACGATTTATATAAAAATAAAAATCTTTAGCTTAAACAAGGTCTTCAAAAATTCATTTTGGTCAATATCTCAGTTATTATTGAATCGATTTATTTGAATTAAAAAAATCTTTGTAAAAACGAAGTTCTTAGTGTTTCAGAAACTCGAAAACCAGCTTTTTATAAACTAATCTTACTGAATTTCAATAACAAAATTCTCGCAAGGATTTCGGATTGATTTCTATATATATTATTTATGACATTTATCGGTGGGCTTCATAAACACCATTTCAACCGACACACGAATAAACAGTCATAGTCCTATCGTTATCATTTCTAACAAGGAACCAGAAAATATCAATCCCCTATGAAAATTGTGGGAATTGCAAACGATATTGCAAAGTTTTATATACCCTTTTCATCTGTGGTAAAGTGTAGAAAAATAAATAAAATAATTAAAAAGAAAATCTTTTAAACTGTAATATTAATATTAAAATATTTTCAAGAAAATTTTAAAATAAAACATTTATATTATTTTTAAATACTTTTTTAAAATAAATATTATTGTTATTTTTTTTTTCTGAATAAAAATTATTAGTTTATAAAAAAATGTGTTTAATAATATAATCATTTAATATTATTTTAATAAAAATAAAACAAAAAAAAAATTGTGTTTTATTTTTTAATTTAACCAGATGTTCCCTCTATTTTTTTCCTTTTGTTTTACAAAACTTGTTACAAAATTGTTTAACAAAAATTCCATAAATCTTTTAACATTTATTTTCTACACCTACTCTCCCCTCCCCCTCTCACTCTCTCTCTTCCTCTCGCTATCCCCTATTAGCAAAATAATTTTCTATTTTCTCTAACAAATTTTCCCGAAAAAAATACAATGCAATTTTTTGTTTCTCTAACTAAATATATACAAAATGCTTACAAAGTAAGATTTTATATTAAAATAAAATGCCCCCATAAAAATATTTGACACAAATCTTTGTTGGCTTGTCTTGTCTTGTTTTTTTTCTTTTAGTTTTTCATTTAATTTTTTGTTTTAATATTAAATGATTTTCTTTTTAGTTTATTTTGGCTGCAAAAACAAAAATTTATAGTTAATATAATAGGGTTTGATTGTTTGTTTGTAATAAAAAAAATAATCTAAATGATTTTTTTTTATATTAAATGCAATTTGTTATAAACATATTGTTTATTATTTAGCTGCTGGTTTCAATATATTTGAGAAAAAACAACATAAATACTTTTTTTGTTTGACTTTGAACTTTAAAATAAAAGCATGAAAAGATAAATAAATATTTACCTTTTAATATCAATAAAAAAAGTTATAAACAATTTGAATTTAAAAATAAATTAAATGAAAATTCATAAAAAACAGCTGTTTAAATTTTGTGAAATAAAAACAAGTAATATGGCCACCAAAAATTTTAGTATTAATTTTAATTTAGAGAGATCAGCTAAATAAAATAATTTTTTGAAAATAATAAATAAAAATTAATATTTTCTGTAGAAAATATTATTAATTTTAGGATAATATATATTTTTTATTATATTTTCCTTTTATTTATTAATTATTTTGTTTATTAATTAATAAAAATATTGATCAAATTATTTATTTTCAAAGATTTTTTTATTTTAATTATCTTTAATTGCAACACTTTTCTAATTAAATCATCTGGCAGCTTTTTATATGAATGCTTTGTTTACATTTTCTTAAAAAAACGGGTGGCTATTGTTTTGTTTAGAAAATAAAAGAGAGTTTTCTCTTAACAAAGTTGCCACATTGATAAACCAAACAAATACACCATATGAAAATCAATATAAAGCAAAACTTTGACATTTATTAAAGTTAAAATTTAGACTTTAAAAACACCTACATTTAAAGCGAAATTAACACCAAATTAAGACCTTAAGACTTCATAACTTCTAAATAAAAAACTATAAAAATACCTGCAATTAAAGCTGCATTAGGTCTATGAAAAACGACTTTAATAAAAGTTTAATTATATCTTAATAAATTATATTTTCTTCTTAAACTTTTTGCTTAAAAAACAACTCTTGTAATTTAAATTTAATTTATTTTTGTTTTTAGTAAAAAGATGTTTGCTTTAAAACTACCAACATTACCTTGACTTAAATTTTAAGGTAATTATTTATTGCATACAAAAAACAACAATTATTGAAAGATTGTCTTTTTTACAAACAATTTACACACAAACAAACCAACAACAAAACACAGACAATTGTCACAGAAAATGACAAATGACCAACATAAAAACTAGTGCAAAAATTCACCACTTACCGTTACAAATCAGACAAACATATTGTAACTACACGTGTAATAGACAAGCTTAAGAAAAAGGGAAATTATGTTTGTAAATGAATTGACACGTTTGACATTTCATAATTTTTTTCTCTTTATCTCATTTTTTAATTATAATTCTTTAAAACAAGACTGTAACAAGATCTTTTTGGTTTTTTTATTCTTCTTCTTTTCATATAAGATTTCTAAAGACAACTGGGTAATAAATCAGGAAATGTTTAAAATAATTTTCTTGGTTTCGTATCAAATTTCCTAATCCCTAATAATTACTTGCAAGTCTTTTCTCTACAAAACTAAAAAAAAACTACGTGTTTTTTTTATAAAAAAAAAAGAAAAATAAATAATTGTGGTTTGTGATTTTATTTTACCAGCAGCTGAAGTTTCATTGTAATATAATGATTAATTGATTTCCTTACTCATCATAAGTTTTAAATATATTTTAATCTTAAGATTAATTATTTTCTAAAAACAAATTTCGAAACAATTGCTTTTTTATATTATTTATTTTAAACATAATTTTATTTAATTGACCTTCTTTAAAAAAAAAAAATGTTAACTTCCTTTATTTTGTTGTGAGGTTTTTAGTTTGAAATTTATTATTTTTTTTTTTTATATGAAAGTTTTGATTTCATCTTTAGTTACCCCAAACCATCTTAATTTAACTTTAAATGCAATAATAATAAAAATAAAAACCCACCACAAGCAGCAAACTTATAGTTTTTTTATTTTATTTTTCAGTCATTTTTTTGCAATTTTTTGTTTTACTATTTGTTTGTCTAAGTATGTGTCTAGTGGATTTAAAATATTATAGCTAACGATATCACCAAGTGGTACTGTTATAACCAACCAACAAAAACAACAACATAGACGAAGTTATATATTTGTTGTTATAATACAAATAAAATTATATTGTTATTGCCAACCATTTAGTTTGTAAGTTTTTCTTTTATAACTTTAAAAAAAAATATTTAAGATCATTAGTGTAGATATTTTAATGAAGCATTGAATAATTATGTATTTTGTTAAAAAAAAAGTATTTTATTTAAAATTAAATAAAGTTATTGGGGACATAAGGTCATGATTGGGGTCATCATTGTATTTTGGCTACAAAATGTTATAGAAAGCATACAAATGTCAAACTAAGTTATGAGTTGAAAAATGGTGTATGAGGTAAAGAAATTATTTTGTGGTGAAAATCTATTTTTTGGTGAAACATTTTTTTGTAATGTGAAAAACTTATTTAGTGGTGAAATACTATTTTTGAAGTAAAAATGTATTAAGTGGTGAAAAACTAGTTTTATGGTGAAAAAACTTATTTTGTGGTGAAAAATTTGATTTTGAGATGAAAAACTTGTTTTTGAGATGAAATTTGATTTTGAACTAGAAACTTGTTTTTGAGGTGAAAAATTACTTTTAGTGTTGAAAAACTTGTTTTGTGGTGAAATTTGATTTTGAGGTGAAAAATTAATTTTTTGGCGAAAATATTTTTTTTTTTGTTTTTGTGAATCATTTTGTTTTGATCTGAAAAACTTATTTGTTGGTGAAAATCTAGTATTATGGTGAAAAACTAGTTTCGAGGTAAAAACTACTTCTTTAGTGAAAATTAAGATTTCTAATCTAAAATAAGTCTCGAGGTGAAAAACTAGGTTTTTAGTTGAAAAACTGGGTTTGTGGTGAAAAAATAGTCTTCCATGAAAATTTGTATCTAAGATGAAAAACTTATAAAATTGCGAAAAAATCTGATTTTTAGGTGAAAAAGTGATTAATTCTGAAGTGAAAAACTTAGTGGTTAAAAATTAATTTTATTAAGAATAAATATTTTAGAGGTGAAAAGATTTTTTTAACGTAAAAAAAAAAAAATTAGTTGGAAATCTAGTTTGTGGTGAAATCTATTTTGGGAGGGTGAAAAAGTATAGTTTTGGTGTGTAAGTGATGAAAACAATGGTTCTGAGGTAAAAAAATCTTATGTCGACGAGAAAAATCAGTCTTGTGGTGTAAAAATGATTTAGTGGTGAAAAAATAGTTTTATAGCATAAAACTAATTTTTAGGTGCAAAATTGTTTTTGAGGTCTGATTTTTGATTTTGAAATGACAAAATCAATTTTGAAGCAAAAAGTAAGCTTTGAGGTGAAAATCTAATTTTGAGTTGAAAATTTAGTTTTAAGGCGAAAAATTAGTTTATTGTAAACATTTAATTCTGAGGAGAAAAACATTGTGGTGAAAAACTTGTTTTGTGGTGACATTTTATTGTGTAGAGAAAAAATATTTTTGAGGTGAAAAATTTATTTGTTGTTGAAAAGCTTGTTTTGTGGTAAAATTTGTTTTTGAGGTGAAAAATTTATTTTGGGATGAAAATCTATTTTTTGCTGAACAAGTCTGTTCGGATGTAAAAAACTTATTTATTGGTGAAATAGTATTTTTGTGATGAAAAATTTGATGAGTAATGAAAAACTTTATGGTGAAAAACTAGTTTTTGTGATAAAAAAACTAGTTTCGAGGTAAAAACTACTTTCGTGGAGAAAAATATTTTTTGGGTAAAAAACGAGTTTCGAGGTGAAAATTTAAGTTTTGAAGTGAAAAACTAGTTTTGGGGTAAAAAAAAATAATTTTGAGGTGAAAAACTAGTTTTGAGGTGAAAAATTAATTTTGAGGTGAAAAACTAGTTTTGAGGTGAAAAATTAATTTTGAGGTGAAACACTACTTTTGAGGTGAAAAACTAATTTTGTAGAATAAAATTAGTTTTTAAATGAAAAACTGGTTTTGAAGTCTAAAACTGATTTTGAGATTATAAATAAATTTAGGAGGCGAAAAATAAGCTTTGAGGTGAAAACTACTTTTCAGTTGAGAAAGGGAGTTTTGTGATAAACATTAGATTCTGAATTGAAAAATGAACATGAAAGCAAAAAACTTGGTCTATAATAAACAATTTTATGTTGTGGTGAAAAAACTACTTTTATGGAAAAGAATTAGCTTTGTGGTGAAATTTTTTATTTCGTGGTGAATAACTAGTTTTGTGCTGCTTTTGATATGTAGAACTGATTTTGACATGAAAATTTATTTTCAAATGAAATAAAAGTTTTGAGGTGAAAGCCAGTCCGGTGGTAAACATTTTATCCTGAGGTAAAAAAGTTATTTTGTGGTAAAATAAATTGGTTTGAGCTAAGCCGATTTAGAGATGAAAGCATTAATTAAAAAAACTGATTTATCTTAAAAAACTATTTTGAGATCAAAAACTAAAAAATTTATCATTAAAAACTAATATTTTTAATGATAAATTTGTTTATGTGATGAAAAAACTCTTAATTAGTGATAAAAAAACTAGTGAAAGTTTAATAAGGCGACAAATTGCATCTGAGGTGAAAATAGTTTTGAGAAGGTAAAAAAAATAGTTTTTTGATGAACATTTTTTTGGAGATTAAAAAAAAAACTTCTTAGAAAAAAATTGTTCCTGAGGTGAAAAACTTATTTAATAATAAAAACAGGCTTTGAGACGAGAATTTGATCCTGAGGTAAGAAATGAAATCTGTGGTGAAAAACTTTACTTTGATGGTGATGAACTGCTAGCAGGTGAATAAATTATTTTAAGATGAAAATTTGATCCAGAGATGTAAACTTGGTTTTAAGGTGAAAAACTGACATTAAGTTAAACATTGTTTTGAATTAAAATATTGCATTTTAAGTAAAAATTTTTACTAGGGAAGAATAATTGGTTTTGACGAAAAATTAGTTTGAGGTGAAATATCAAACTTCAAAATATATGCCAAAACAGCAAAATATACCAACAAGTCGACTTTGCTTTAAAGAAACTTCATTTAACTCACTCTCTCTCTCTCTCTTACCAATTTTAGGAACGAAATGCAATTGAAATCAATCACTTCAGGGTCATTAAATATGAAGTTTGATGACATGATGATCTTTTATAGTCAACACGAACAAACATAGATAATTAACACCAAAAAAAAAAAAACAAATTGTTCTAGTGTAAATGTTTCCAACAAAACATTTAAAGATAAGACATTAAAAAAGAAAAATTGGTAAATTACCCTCTAACTCACAATCAAACATGATCTTTTTGGGAATAAATTAATATTTTCCTTGATAAGGAACATTTTTAAATAACAAATTTAAATTTAAATAGCAAACGTTATCGAGTTCTAAATTTTAGTTGGTAAAAAACTGTTCAATTCGTAAGATCTTTAAATAATGTTCGAACATTTTTATGTTTTATTGATAATTAGTGTCGGTTTGTTTGCCTCCATTAAAGCTGATTATTTTGAAGAATGTGACGGAGTTGATCAAGACTATATACCAGTACAAGAAGATTGTTCGTATTTTATATTTTGTCATGGTGAAGATTCGTTTAAGGATGCCTGTCCCGATGATAGTCCTTATTTTTCCATAGAAGATCAAACATGTGAATTTAATCGTAATGTCTGTGGTGACAGACCATTTCCCGACGGTGATTTTTCAACTGAAATCGAAGAAACCTCTACTGAGGTAACAACTAATACTCCTACCACGATATCAACTAGTGTTTCGGTATCTATGCCTACAGTTGTAGTAACAACTAGTGGTAGCATAGTTTCAAGCAGTATTAGTTCATCATCTTCAACATCCTCTTCCGTGGTACAAATAACAACTACACCCTTTACACCTTCAGCGATACCATATTCATGTCCTGCTATAGATGATCCCAATAAAGCCATATTCCTATCACATCCGAAATCATGTTCAGATTACTTTTTATGCTATCATGGTGAACGTTTACCCATGCGTTGTTCCAATATGTTGCATTTCGATGTTCGTCAACAAAAATGTGATTATCCAGAAAAGGTTAAATGTCAGGTAAGTTTATATTTTGTCTCTGCTTAGCTTTTTAAATTATGGACAAAATTCTCTTTTTTCCAATTTAGGTTATGGATATTGCATCACCCCGTGAACAATGCATGTCCCATACTTATGATTTATATCCTCATCCTGATAATTGTAATTATTATTATCAATGTGCTTTGGGTTATTTGAGAGTAATGCAGTGTCCTATAAATATGGGTTGGCATTATGAGAAGAGAGCCTGTGTTTTGCGTCCTTATGCTAAATGTTATAATAGATTGAAATAAAAACATAGATTTAAATATAACAGGGACTTTTAAATTGTGGAGTTTGAACTTTGAAAATAATTTAAAAGGCGGAGAGGGATTTCTATGAATATTTTATTCACTATTTGTAATTGATCATTGGATAGCATAATAGAAAAATGCCACCAAATCTTTTATATTCCTTAAGTATTTAATTCTCTGTAAAAGTATTCCCACCATGACTTTAATAATTGATCTCTATTTTCTGACAAAATCTTTTCTATTCTTTAAGTATTTAGTTTTCTCTAAAAGCTTTCCTACCATGACTTTATTAAATGATCTCTATTTTCTTGTTAAACTCTTTTCCTTTCTCTTTTCATCGATCCACAAAATATGATCATATATAATTTTAGTTAAATCTCCTTAAGATTGTCTTATTATAAAGGAAGAAGATTGTATCCTATGATTCTGCTATCAATGTTGTATTCTGACCACATGAGAGATGAAGAAAATATTTTGTTTAATTCTCTTTGATCGCTCTCTTATCCTATTTTAATTCTACAGGAACAGGCAGTAGATAAAGTACTAAAAATATCAAAATGATCTCTCTTGACCATTTATTACGATCGTTTTCTCCCGCAAGAGAAAAGTTTATATTTCCATACAAAACATTTTGAACTAATTTCCGTTCTACATCTAGAAAGATGCTGTAAATAAAGAAATAAGAATTTCGTAGAGAACAGGTCCATCTCTCATGATCCTTTACGGTCTTTATTATGAGAGAAAAATGTATGTATATAACAAATGATAATCGTATTAAATCTGAGAAACAGATCTAAGCATAGGCTCCTTACTTCCACTACGTCCCAATGAAAAATTAAACTTCTATGAAATTCAATTTATTATTATTCTTAAGGAATTGTTTACAAGGTCTCTGCTCTCCCTATTCAGCTAGAATTAAGAGAGATTTTATAAACCAAAACTAATGATCATAAATTATGACAAATCTTTTTCAACATATTTTCATTATAAATCGAGAAATTTATAGTAAATCTCTCTTAGAGATAATAGATCTCTTATGATCTTTTATTTTAATCTTTTTTTCTCTTAAGATTACAAGTGAAAACTGAATATTTGAAAAACACATCTAATTATTTTTTCTTTTGGCTAAATGAAAGTGAACTTCATTTGAAAAATATTGCTATTCAGCTAATAAAAAATAGTAATTCAGCTAGCTGAATCCATCAAATCTTACCATTTGTATAATTTTAGTTCAAAAATACACAATTCAGCTGTGTAAAATCATCATTCAGCTGGCTAAATTTACTAAAATTTACATTTTAAATAAAAGTTAATATAAAATATAAAAAAAATAATAAAAAAGTTGAATTCAGCTAGCTGAATTGTTTAAAAATTAAAGCATTCGGAATTTTTTATAAAAGAAAGCTATTCAGCTATTTAAATAAGCTATTCAGCTAGCTGAATTGGTTAAAAAGTAATATTTGTAATATTTTAATTCAAAATAAAAAAATTGAGCTATCCAAAACCATCATTCAAATAGCTGAATTTATTAAAATATACTCCATAAATAAGAAACATAATATAAATTATAAAATCTCCTATGAAAATCTAATTCAGCTAGCTGAATTCCTTAAAAATCTATATTATAAGATTTATTTACTAGAAAATCTATAAATTTTTTTAGTTTATAACATAAATAAATAGAATTCAGCTAACAAATTGGTTAGTTCAGTTAACTGAATTTCTTTTAAAAGTCAAATTAAAGTCTTAAAAATGTAAAAATTATAAATTTAGCTAATAAAACTTTAGCTGAATTATAAATAAATATTGGAAATGTTACAATTATTTGTAAATTTTTAAAAATTTTTTTTTAAATCTTAGCTGAATTGTAATAAACGCCAGCTGAATTGTGTTAAATGTTAAGAAAAAATAATAATTTATAATGAATTTAATTTATCATTGGCTGAATTGAAAATTTTATCAGCTGATTTACAAAATTAAGTAAAAATGATTATAATAAAAGTTTAAAATTTGTAAAAGTACATAAAAACTTAGCTGAATTGTAATTAAATACAGCTGAATAGCATTAAATGTTAAGATATATTAATAATTTAAAACCTTTTTAAGTTCTCCTTAGCTGAATTGAAAATTTTCACAGCTGAATTACAAAAGTAAGTAAAAATACTATACTAAAAATTTAAATTTTGCAAAATTAAAGACAAAAACTTAGCTGAATTGTAATAAACTTCAGCTAACTTGAGTTAAATTAATAGTTTATAATGAATTTAATTTCTCTTAAGCTAAATTGAAATTTTTCTCAGCTGAATAACAAAATAATGTACAAAATACTGTAATAAAAATTTAAATTTTGTAAAATGAAATAAAAAATTTTGCTGATTTATAATAAGTTCCAGCTGAATTGTGTTAAATGTTAATAATTTATAAGGTTTTTAAATTCTCTTTAGCTGAATTGAAATTTTTCTCAGCTGAATTAAAAATTACTTTAATAAAAATTCAAATTTTGCAAAATAAAATATAAAAAAGCGAATTTTATTTCTCTTTAGCTGAATTGAAATGTTTTCTCAGCTGAATTACAAAATGAAGTACAAAATACTGTAATAAAAATTAAAATTTTGCAAAATGAAATATAAATTTAGATGAATTGTAATAAATTGCAGCTGAATTGCATTAAATGTTAAGAAATATTAATAATTTATTATGAATGTTAAGAAATATTAATAATTTATTATGAATTAATTTTTCCTTAGCTGAATTGAAATTTTTCTCAGCTGAATCAGTATTATAATAAAAGTTAAGAATAAAGTATTATAATAAAAGTTTGCTAAAGTTAACAAAAACTTAGCTGAATTGTAATTAAAACCAGTTAAATTGCATTTAATGTTATGAAATGTTAATAATTTATAAGGTATATAAATGCTCTTTAGCTGAATTGAAAAATGTTCTCAGCTGAATTACAAAATTAAGTAAAAAGTATTATAATAAAAGTTTATAATTAACTAAAGTTAACAAAAATTTAGCTGAATTGTAATTAAAACCAGCTGAATAGCATTAAATGTTAATAATTTAAAACTAATCCTATTTTTCGTTATATGATGCAATGAACAAATAATTTTATTAAATAAAAAACAACTAAGAAACAGGTGAAAAATAAAATAATAATAAAGAAAAAAAATCTTTGAAATCATATTTGATTTTACCTACTCGAAGATCTTAATTTTAACACCCTGTAGCTAAACACGTGTTAACACAGGATGACTACAAGCTAATGTTTTTGAAAGCTTAGGTTCTTCTCTACTACTCTTACATACATTTCAACTGAAATTAAAAAATAGTTTAGGAGATAAAAACTTATTTCCATTCGATTTTATAGTTAACATTTACATACTCGAGTTAATCAAATTTAACTCTCTGTGGCTTATTTTGTATTATAACAGGGTGACTCTAATATATCAATTCTGAAAGCTTATGTCCTCCTCTACAACTCTTTCATATATTTCAATGGGATTCGATAAGAAGTTTAGGAGATACAAATTTATTATCATTGGATTTAATTTGTAGAAATTACGATTTTTTTTAACATTTACATGTTCGAGGTAGTCAAATTTAACACTCTATGGCTTATTTCGTATTATTACAGGGTGAGTTTAATATAATATTTTTGAAAGTTTAGCTCCTCCTTTATAACTCTTTCACATTGTTTAGAAGATAAACAAAATATTATCATCGGTTTTGATTTGTACCATTAATGATTTTTTTTAAACATACTCGAGTGAATAAAATTTGACACCCTGTAGTTTATATGGTATCATTACAGGGTGACTGCAAGATGAGTTTTCATAAAATATAGATCCTCCTCTATAATTTGTTTATACATTTCAATTCGTTGTGACAAATAGTTTAAGAAATAATTTGTAGAAGTTATGAAGTTTTTACATAATTGAGGAGTTTAACTTATCAAGCATTATAACAGGGTGACTACAAACATAATTTTTCTGAAAGCTTAACTCATGCTCTAAAACTTCTCATACAGTTTAATAGAAACCAACCTCTAGTTTAGGAGTTACAGATTATTTATTAATTTATCTTTCCACTGTTGTAGATAAGCGTTCTTTTTAAAAAAAGTTTGAATTAACTTTTAAGAACCAATAATCAAATTTATTTAAAAATATATATTTTTAATTACTCCTTTAATTTTCTTTTAACAAAATTTAAAATGTATTCTTACGATATTCAAATTTTAAATCCTTAATACATAAAGACATTTTACGCCATTGGCAACGGCTACTTTTCACATCGAAATATTCATAAAAAGGACACTTTTGCAATATTGCATGACCTTTGACACAATAAATAAAGAAATCACAACGTTGCATATTGGGGAATATATGTTGACCATAAGCAGGACATACAATACCATTATTACCACCACCATTACCATTAACATTGCCTCCGTTAGGAATAGATTCTGTTGGTACTATAGGTTTAGTATTGGAGCCACCTTCTTGTTTACATTTAGCATTTGAGGGTAAATCACATTTACCAGTACGTGAATTCCATTGTAAATCAGTGCTACATTCTTGCAACAATGCCTGACCATAATAACACATATAATATCGTTTACAGTTCGAAGGATGTGCCAAGAAAATTAAAGAATCTGAATTGGGTTGTTGATTATAGATATTTAAACAATATTCCATAACAGATGAAGTGGGTGTTTCCGAGTTGCTGGGTGGAGTTGTTGCAATAGGATTGGTAGAAGGCATTAAAGTTGTTTGTTGACATTTAACATGAGCCGAAGTATCACATATATGCGTATCGGGATTGAAGAACATATTCTGAGGACAGCTGGCCGTCACTGCTTCACCATTTTCCGCACACATATAAAACTTTCTACAATCCAGAGGATTTGATACAAAAGCTCCTACAGCTTGATTTTGACATAAATTATTTTGTCGTTTATTTAAAGGATATTTAAAGGATGAGCTAGGTTCATACACCAATAAGAGCATAAACAAAGCTAAATTATAAAAAAAACAAATAATTATTTTTAATTAATTAGGTAAATTCTCTGTTAATAAATCTATAAAATAATTTTATTATACCTTTCAAAAAAATGAATTTAAAATTATCCATTTAAGTTTAATTATCTTATGACTTCTTTAAACGTTCAGCTTGTCTTAACTACTGCTCATTAGTGAATATTTGTGGAATTTTAAAAAGCTTGTTATAGCAAAGCAATTTACGTTTTATCTAAATATTAAGTATAATTATTCTACTCCAAAATAAAAACAAATTTTGAAGATAAAACGTTATTTGGTGTCTTATTGATTTTTGTTTTTTACATAATTATCGCAACATATTTTAAATACAAAAAAATTAAAACTAATATTCCCAGCAAAAATTAATTACAAAAGACTTTAGGTATTAATGTGTGTTCTTTTTTTTTGGCGCAAATACGTTTAAAAATCTGCTCGAAATTCTAATAATCATGACCTCATTTAAAAAATTTAACATAATATAGCGGGAATAAAAGAAACATAACACTGCACAGTGAAATCAAATGATAAAATTTTGGTAATATGAAAGCTTTGGTCCTCCTCTACCATTTTCCCGTATATTACAATACTTTTTGACTAGTCGTTTAGTAGATACAGATTTCCTAAACGACTAGTCAAAAAGTATTGTAATGTATGGGAAAATGCTAGAGGAGGACCAAAGCTTTCATAATATCATCTTGTAATCACCCTGTGTTAAAACAACTTAAGCTACAGGGTGTTAAAATTGAACACTTTGAGTATGTAAATTTAAAAAAAAATCTTAACTTTTACAAATCATATATGATGGTTATTAATTTTTATTTCCAAAACTTCGGGTCAAATCGAATTGTAATATATAAAAGAATTGTAGAAAAGGACCTAAGCTTTCATAAAAATTAACTTTTAGTTACCCTGTGATAATACGAGTTAAGCTACAGGGTGTCAAAGTTTACCACCTTAATGTATGTAAATATTAAAAAAAAATCAAACTCGATAGCAATAACTTTGTATCTTCTAAACTACTTGTCTAATCGAATTCAAAAGTATGGAAAAGTTATCCCAGAGGACATAAGCTTTCAGAAAAACCTAAGATTGTAATCAACCTGTGTTAACACAAAGTAAACTACAGGGTGTCAAACTTCACCAGCACGAGTAAGTGCAGGGTTCATTACAAAACATTTTTTATTTATATAAATAGTTGTATCTTTTAAATCAGTTGTCGAATCGAATTGAAATTTATGAAAAAGTTGTAAAGACGGACCTAAGCCTTCGGAAAAATCATCTTGAGTCACCCTGTCATAAAACAAGATAATCTATAGGTTGTCAAATTTGACTACCTCGACTGGGTAACATTTTCATAAAATCGTTACTTTAACAATTTATTTCCAAAATAATAAATAAATGAAACGTAGTATAAAATGAAGTTAATGAACTCTACTAACAATCCCTATAAATGTTTTCTAATTCTATCAAAAATCTTTATAAATAGTTTATCTAAATTGAAGTTTAAAAGTAATATTTTTTACATATGAGTTTTTTGAGGGATATGGCCATTGTGGACACATCCTGCAATGTCAATGAATGACATCTAGTGGAAAATGAAGCTAATGAAATTCGCCAAAAATCCTTATAAATAGTTTTTCAAAATTGATTTTTGTAAAAATTTGTATAATTTTTCAAAAGGTTATATTATCTCATGCCTGATTCTTTTGAGGGATATGATCATTGTGGTCACATCCTGCAGTGTCCGTAAATGAAACCTGGTGGAGAATGAAGCTAGTGAATTCTACCAAAAATCCTTAAAAATATTTAATCAAAATTGAGTTTTAATTTTTTTTNNAAGTTTTTTGAAGGATATGGTCATTGTGATCACTTCTTGAGATGTCAATAAATGAAACCTGGTGAAAAACGAAGCTAATGAATTTTGTTCACAATCCCTATAAATGGTTTTTCCAAATTGAATTTTAAAAATTTTTTATAAATTTTTCAAAAAGTAATATATTTTACATATGAGTTCTTTGAGGTATGTGGTCATTGTGGTCACATCCTGCGATGTCAATGAATGACATCTAGTGGAAAATGAAGCTAATGAATTGTGCGTATAATATCTATGAATGGTTTCTTCGAATTAAATTTTTAAAAGTTTTTAAAAATTTTTAAAATAAGAAAATTCTTATACATGATTTCTTTGGTAAGTAATATATCGCTTTTTGAAAAATTTATGAAATAAATTTAAAAAATTCAATTTGGAAGAAAATTTATAGGCATTATTAGCAAAATTTATGAGCTTTATTTTTCCCAGATTTTTTTTTTTAATATAAAAAATTTAATTTAGAATGAAAAAAAAAATATCCAAAAAATTTAAATTTTTTAATTATTTCGAAAACTTTTTACAAATTCATTTAAATATGCGAATTTAATGTTTAATGTTTTTTTTATCGCATGCGATATTTTTTAAGTTTTTTTCTTCCAAGCGTTTTTATCCAAACTTTTTTGTCACATGTGATATTTTTTCAAACTTTTATCTCGCATGCGATATTTTTTAAAGGTATTTAACTAGACATATTTACCTTTAAACATATCAACTCTCCATAGATCAAATATTAATTTATTTAAAAGATCTTTAAGAATAGAAGTTCATTAAAGACGATATATCCTCATGATCGCAATATCGAAAATCAACTCTCCATAATAAAAACATAAATTTTTTTAAAAGATCTTGATGAGTAAAAGAGGTTTGTAAAAGACAAAATATCCTCATGATCAAAATATGGAAGATCAACTCTCAATAGTCCAAATATTAATTTATTTAAAAGATTTTTATGATCGAAATATGCAAGATCAACTCTCCATCGTCCTAATATTAAATTATTTAAAAGATCTTTATGTGTAGAAGTTCATCAACTCTCAACAGATCAAATGTTAATTTATTTAAAGCATCTTTATGAGTAGAAAATATATTGTCCTAATGATCGGAAATATCGAAGATCAACTCTTAATAGTCCAAATGAGTAGAAGAAGTTCATAAAAAAACAAAATATCTTCTTAATCGAAATATCGACGATTTCTTCGATTATGTTACATCCTTAAAATTTTATTTCTCCAATTCAGTATCTTTATAACATTTAACTTGTGATTTTTTAACACAAATTTTTTTCTCATAATCCCAGCCCATATTAAAGGGACATTGCATAATCATTAAATAACCATATTCACATAAATAATAATAATTACAATTGGAGGCATGAGGATAAACATCTACTGTATGTGGTAAACATTGATCGCGTGGTGAAACATCAGTGATCTTTGAATGAAAAAACGGAGAAGAGAAAAAAAGTTTATATATAATTAAATTCTCTTTAATTCCTCTTTTTTTTTGCCAATTACCTGACATTTAACTTGATCGGCTGTATTACAACTCTGTAAAGTTGCATCGAAATATAACATATTGGGACATTGCATAACGGTGGCAACGCCATGGTAGCATAAAAAATATTGAGAACAAGATTTAGGATGTGGTAAGAATAAAGGTTTAGTGGGATCATCCTCAGCAGGACACCATAAAGATGTAGAAGGATTTAAAGTCGAAGTAGGAGATTGGGGAACAAATGTTGTTGAAGTAAGTGTAGATGTTAATGTAGTAGTGGGCGTAGCAGTTGTAGACGTCGTTGTCGTAGTATCAGTTGTACTGCTACTGGCAGTTGATGTTGATATTATGGAAATAATGGGTGTTACCACAGTGGTGGTTGAATCAAAAGGTCTATTACCACATTTATTCGAATCAATTACACAACCATTATCTTCCGGTGAAAAATAAGGTCTCTGACTATCACAATCCACTAGTCGAGAGTAATCACCGTTGCAATAAATAGCTTTAGAACAATTATTAGCATAGGCTACAAAAGTTCCATCATCTTCATCAAAACACTCAAGAAATTCTTCAGCTTTAAGGTGAGAACACAAAAATCCAATCAAAATTAATAAATTTAAAAGTTTAGGCAACATTTTATTTAAACGATTTAGTTTTGAACTACAAGACGTTAACGGCTAAACTGATCGAATTTTGTAAAAAGTTTCAGTTATTATAGTATTTTTAAGGGGAATTATTGTAAAGAAATTTTATCTTTAAATTAAACCAAAAAAAAAAAAAACGTAATTAAGAAAAATGTTTATAAAATTAAAAAAAATTGTTTCCAAAGGTACATTAAAGATTAAATGTTTTGTGGAGTAATAATTCATAAAATTCATTTATGGAGAACTAAACAGCAAATAGAAGAGTTTTTTTTTTAATCTTTCATTATTCAAAGCAATTATTCGAATAAATTATTTGGATTTTTATTCGAATATTAAAAAAAAACAACAAATCTCTATACAAAGAAATTATATTTAGTTAAAACGTAAATTTTTAAAAAAATTTAATCGATTAATCGAATAATTTATTCGGTTCTTGGTACGAAGAGTTTTTTATAAATTAATGGAAATCTACATTAAAATCATTATATTTAATTGAAATTTATTTTTTTTTACTTATTGCGATAATATGATGAATATTACTCAAATAATATTTCGTTTTTAATCGATATTCTTCCTAAGAGAAGAAATAATAAGTATACAAAAATTACATTGTAGCTTAAAAAAATTCGGAATTTATGTAATAAAAAAAAAAAATATTATTTTTAAAAAAATTGCACTTTTTTTATTTAATAAAAAATATTAATCGATCAATATTCGAATAATTTATTCGGTTCTTGGTACGAAGAGTTTTTTATAAATTAACTGGAAATTACATAAAATCTATTATACTTTTAAAATTGAAATTATTATTTTCCACGTATTCATATATATGAATATACTCAAATAATTTATTCGATTTTTAAATCGAATTATTCTTCCAAAAGAAGAAAACTAATATAACAAAATTACATTCTTGAAACATTCGAATTGTGTTATAATAAACAAAAATTATTTATATAAAAATTGCACTTTTAATTTAAAAAAAAATATCGATTTAAATCGTGAATAATTTGTTCGGTTCTTGATATGAAGAGTTTTCTGCTATATAATAAAAGGACACTACATAAACCCTAAATCTCATATTATAAATTGCAAATGAATTTTGTGTAACTTATTTCTCAATATTTTGATTATGGTGATTAAGTAGAAATTTATTCGGTTTTTGAAATCGAATATTCTTCTTAAAAAGAAGAAAATTATACATAAAAAACTCACATTTAGCTTAAACTATATTCGAGATTTGTGCCATAATAAAAAAAATATTATATGTGCACTAAATTCGTTAACATAAATTGTAACCAATTATTTAGTAAAAAAAATTAATCGATTAATCGAATAATTTGTTCGGTTCTTGATATGAAGAGTTTTGTATAAATAAAAGGACATCTACATAAAATAATTATATTTAATTGAAATGAATTTTTTTAACTTATTCAAAATATATGGTGATTAATAGAAATATTTATTCGGTTTTTGTAATCGAATATTTTTCTTAAAAGAAGAAAATTAATACAAAAAACTCACATTTAGCTTAAACAATTCGAATTGTATAATAAAAAAAATATTTATGCACTAAATTGTTCATAAATTGTACCAATTATTAGAATAACTTATTTGGTGTTTGTATTCGACTATTTAAAAAAAATAATAATAATAAAAACTCAATCTTAAAGTTAATATTTAACTTAAAAAATTTATTTGAATTTTTAAAAGAATTGCAATCCAGAAATGTGTTCGTTTTTTAATTCGCATAGTTTTTTATTCGAATATTTTTTTTAGAAAATAATTATATTTAGCTTAAATTGATTATAATTTATTGACATCATTTTAAACTATTTAATGATTATTCGAATAATTTATTCGAATATTTTTTTTATTCGAACAATATTCTAGAAAAAAACTACATAAAGTATATAACACTTTTATTCATATTTAATTCAAATTTATTATTTATTTAATTTTTTGAAAAATTTTTTATAATGATTATTCGAATAATTTATTCGGTTTTTAATCGAATATTTTTCCTAAAGAAGAAAATTAATATGTAGAATTTTTTAAAAAAATTTTTGTTATAAAAAAAATTAGGTATCTTTTGTTAAAATGTTAAAAATTCAAAACGATTAATCGAATAATTTATTCGAATAAAGTTTTATAAAAAGTATTTAAATTTAAATATGCACATTTTATTTGTGAATTAAAATTTAATTTTTAAAACTTATTCTTTTTTTAATTTTATTCGATTAATCGAATAATTTATTTAGCATTCTATTTAAAGATTTTAATTAATAAAATTAACTCTATACATAAAATAATCATATTTAGCCAAAGATTCCTTTCCCTTTTTCCAAATTTTGTGTATAAATAATCGAATAAAAAATTCGGTTTTTATTCGTATTTAAAAAACAATAAATTAATTGAAATTATATTCATTAAATAATAAAATATATTCAAATTATTTTCTTGGTTTTTTATTCGAATAATTTAATCGATTTTTTATTCGAATCAAAAAATAAATTAAATTATGTATATTTAATAAATAATTATGCCTTAAAGTAATATTTTTTATGTATTAGACGATTAATCGAATACTTTATTCAACTAATATTTCTCATAAAGAAGTTATTTAATATAAAAATAAATAAATAAAAAAAGTTTTGAATAGCAAACATGTTTAAATTTAAAACGACTAATCGGAAAATTCATTCGGTTTTTTAATCGAATATTTTGTACATAAAGTAAATTTATACCAAAAAAATCGTTAAAATGTTTCACTGGAATAGTTTGTTCAGTTTCAAATGATTAATTGAACTATTTATTCGATTTGAAATGAATAATCGAATACTTTAATTGTGCTTTTTAAAATCGTATTTATTGGAAAAAACATGTAAAAAATATTTTTATTAAAAAAATTTCTTATTGAAAAAATTTAGTTTAATCGAATAAAATTATTCGGTTTTTTCATCCGAATAATTTTGAAAAAAAAATATTTTTATACAAACAAATTTTTAAAAACCAAAAATTTTTGGTTTTCAAAGATTTTTATTGGTTTATTCAATGAAAAGACTTTTTAAGTTTAATCGCATTAAATTAAATACTAATATTTCTTAAAAAAAAACAAAGAATAAGTAAATTTATCTATTCAAAAATTGATTTAATTTAACAAAAAAATCGCTAAAATCAATAAAATATCATATTTTCCAAAAATAATACATTTTTATAGAGAAAAAAATTATTCAATTTTTTCTGGATTTTTGTATTAAAACTTTTGAAATATTTCTTAACAATTAGTTAAAATATTTTTCTTAATAAATCCCACTAAAACTTTTTCTTAATTTGAAGATTTTTTAATACTAACATTCTTAAAATATAACTTTTATATATAAATATATAAATAAAACATAATTTTAATTTAAAACTCACCTTTAATGTTTTTTCCAATTTGTCACCTGCTTAAAAAGTTGGCAACACTTAATATCAAACAATACCTCAAAGTATTAATCACTTAAAACAACAACACTAATCTAGTGATGAGTTTTTTTTATTTTATTTTCTCAAGAGAATAACAGAAAATTTCTTTTATTTTATTTTTTTCTCCTTTTTTTATTAAAGATGTTAAAAATTTTATCTTACTTTTCTTTATATTTCTTACACTTTTGTTTGCTTTCAAATATGTTTTATCTTATTTTGTTTTTATTCTAATTGTCTAATAAAACAGGTGCACACTTGCATTTGATATTTTTCTTAAATTTAACAAGAATTTTTTTCAGGTTTTTCTAAACAAATTTATAGACACGATAAATAAAAAACTAAATCATAATAAAGATGATGATGAGCAAGTAAGCAAAAAAAAAAAAAAACAAACAAACACACACATAACAAACTCTCTAGCAAAAGTAAAGACAAATTATGGAGTATTAGTTAGAGAGGAGTCTGGTCTCTATTTATTTTGGGAGCAAGTAAAAAAAAAACTTGTTATTTTTGTTTGTGTTTTATTAGTATTTTGATGGATTTTGTTGTTGTTATTTTTAATAGTTTGGCTTGCACAACGAATGACAAGCATAAATAATAATAATAAAAGAAATAATAATAAAAAAGAAAAATAAAATTATGTTGGTTTGTATGTTGTTGTTGTTTACAATAAATACTTGTAGTTTATAATGGAGGGAACAGGTAGTCAGACAAATACAACAACTTTTAGATTTTAAAACACAAATACACATAAACTAAAGGCAGAGATTTATTTGGTTAATTGATGTTATTTTTAATCTAATATTCCACAAAAATCTTTTTATTAGAAGAACATTTATTTTAATAATTTGATTATTAATTATTTTAAATCATTAAAATATAGCTTTATTTATAAAATAATTTACTAAAACATTTTTCATTATTTTTTATACTTTGCTTTCGTTTAAAAAACCATTATCACAAAAATAAGGTAACGTTGGTAACACACCTTGTATGTATTGCAAGTATGTAGTTGTAGTTATTGGCTTAGTGAACTTTTTGTATATTTTTTTTTTTTGTAATTGTTTTTTATTTTATAATTTTTCTTAACTTGTTTTCGTTTACCCCGACGCGTTTTGGTTTACAAATAAATGAAAAAAAAAATCACATAAAACTTTTAAAATCACTGTTTGGCCAAAAACAAAATCGTTAACACTTATTTTGTTTTATTTTATTATATTTCTCTCTGTTACGTTTTCACCGACCGTTTTATTTAGAAAAATGCTAACGCTTTGAATTAACAACGCAAACTGAAAATGCCGACACACGAACAAAAAACTGCTACTCTGGGCAATGATAAAATGCAACAACAAAATTAGTGGTGTATTAGTAATACACTAGTGACTAGTGTGTGTGTGTGTGTGTATGTTGCTGTCAGAAAAATGCAATTAATTGAAATTGAAGAGATTTTTTTTCTGTAGTACTTTTTTGTTCGTTTTCTCTTAAAAACTCTTAAGTAAAAGACTCTTTTTGTTAATTAAACAGCAACTAGTTTAGTGTTTGCTTAGTAAGCAGAGGGTTGCCCATGACATAATAGGAATCCCAGCTAAAACGGATTTTTTTGACAT
>MINK01188887.1:0-11759 GCA_001735545.1 Phormia regina | reverse complement strand
AGAATAAGTTGTGAATTTGGAAACATTAAAATATTTATGATTAAGCAAAATATTTGGTGTATAAATCTGTTTTTGCATATTAAGCTTCGATTTGAATGAAGATTTCAGTTTTTCGTTCCCTTAGTCAACATTGCACAGAACGTGCTGATATCTGTTATTAAAAAAATAATATCGGACCCCTTAAAGTACTTCGTTCGATTTTGAATAACTGTCTGAGTCGAATTAATAAGGTCTGTCCTTCTGTCTGGCTGTCTATCTGTCCATATAAACATTGTGAACAAAGGATATCGTAATGAAATTTGGCAAAAAGACAAAGCCTATTAAAATTTCTTATGATCGAATATTTTTTAGAAATTCGGTGCATACTTGACCATAGATCCCATACAAACTCCCCTTTAAATATCGGTGTCAATACATTTCTAAGTAGAAATCACAGTGCCAAATTTTTTGAAGTTCGGTCCACAATTTATAATAGCTCTCATATGAACGCACTTTTGGTAGATTTTGTTTCAAAAAATTTATTATATTCATATGAATCTTAAGTACTTGATTTTATTGTCAGGTATTTTGTTGTCAATGAACCGGAATGTAATAAAAATCATTCGTAGGGTAAATTTTATGCATCATACATACAACTTGCAACAGTTCCAACGAAGGCACATACAATATTTATTATATGATTGTTCTATTATATTAGACGCAAAAAAACCATATTACATATATAGGAAATATTTTGCTTTACAACACTAATATAAATTCAGTACAAATGGTTAAATGCCCAGTGCAGTAGAATCGAAATTCTTTAAAAATAAATCTGTAACTTTTAATCGGCTTAAGAGCCCTAATGTAATTTTTAGAACTCTTGCGCAATTGAGTATGAAAATCAGGGATTGAAAATAAAAATTTTTTACGGTATCAAAATGAATTTTAAATAGTACTTTCTTCATTCTCAAAGTACTAATATTCAAATTTTTGCGCACGAAAAAAGTTCGTGCATGATTATGGTTTTTTATCAAAGAAGGCATGGTTACTGAATAGGCACACGGTAATGGCAGAAAAATGGTATCTTCAGACTCTGGAACTCAGGCAACCTAGAAAGTATTTTAAGAGAAAATCCCCTGGATGAAAAGTATCATTAATAGTAAATAGCTTTTAATGTTTATTGAAAAATTTTAAAAGAACTGGCTAGTTTTCTTTGAATGATACTTTTCATACTAGGTTGCCTGAGTTCCAGAGTCTTAAGATACAATTTTTCTGCCATTACCGTGTGCCTATTCAGTAACCATGCCTTCTTTGTATTATATTATTATCCAAGACGCATATTATTATCATAGACGCATAAAATATGAAGAAAAGTCTTTATAAAAATACAAGCAAGAATTTAGGGAAAAATTACGTAAACGTACCTCAAGTGATTATTTTCTAATAGACGATGAAACATTTGTACAGGCTGATATTTTTTAAACTTTTTGAACAGAAAATCTATGTAGCAAAAGCTAGAGTGATTATGGTAGAAAGATGTCGTGTATCAAAGAAATCAAAATTCCTAATATAATTTTTGATTTTTGGAAGTTATACGCACTTCTTAAAAAATATTTCCATTATTTCCACAGAAATATACGCGAATGAGTGCTTTTGGAAAATATTTCTCTCTATCCTAAGTAAATACTGTGTATCCGCTCTATTCCGGCCTATTCCTCATTCTTCTCATTACAACAACAAAACAATGGATTGGTTTCAAAAAAATTCTAAGCATTTGTAGCGAAATAGGCTAGTGAATGAAGTTGTTCGTAACTGCGTGAAATTGAAATATATAATGTAACAGCAAAAAAGTGACCGAAACGCAATAAAATATCAATTAGAATAATTCTGTAAAGGATCTGATATTTCCTTAGTTTAGTTTTTATAGGCAGATTTGCATGCACGTATTTTTTCCATGCGCAGTCCGTATGTAAATATTTACAACTACATTTCTTTAATCTCAAGGAATTTAGTTCTAATACAAAATTACAGCAGCTTGGGTCGTCATATCTTGCGACACTTAATTATTACATGATTTCATTTAGATTAAATATCATATTATAAAGATAAATTCTAACTTTAGGTTCATTAAAAATTAATTCTTTTTCTAATATCTGGATATTTTCACTACAATTTGCTTTATCGAGCCTAATAATTCGTAGTTTTTAGTAATTATTGCATACAATTTTATAAATTTAAATTTGAGCTATAAGCTTTATTGAATTCTCTTAACTATTTGTGTTATCTTTTTGAAACTTAAAGCAACAGCATTTAGTCAAAGTAAGTGTTCATTCAAATTTTAAATAAGAATCCAAGTGTTAAAAATTATATTTTTAAATTGAAATGGTTGAGAGTATCAAATGGTTTGAAGGCGTACTTCGGTACTTTTGAATGTTAAATAGTTATCCATCACTGACGTAAATAAAATAAATAATTATTAGTTGTGTTCTAGCCAGGGTACACTAAAGAGGTATAATCGTCGAGGCAACAAATGCAACAACCCTACTTTTTGTCTCTCTTTTATGTAATTGAAGTGTCAAAAACAAATGTTTAAAATTCATTGCAATATATATAATATTATTTACAATATTATTATTATATGATCTGCGACATTAAAACTAAATCAGCTGGTCCAACGACTATACCGGTTCAGTGTAACCTGGTTTTAGCTGTCAACAAAGCAAGATCATGTCGCATGTTTAAGCTTTGCCTATGTGAAATTTTATATAAATCTAACTAGCTGTTGAGATGTTATGGATTTGCTTATCAAAAAATGAAAATTTTTTCCCCCACTGTGCACTGAATACAAAAAAAATAAGAAAACAATAAAAACCACAACAAAAATGCCACAACCAATTATATTATTTAAATCTTTAATGTTACTCATCAAATGGTGTTTTAATGTGTGTAACATTTGTGTACATTTTATTATATCTAATTTATGTTATACATACATTAAATATGTAGATAAATATGCATAAAATTTAACTAAATGATGGATATTTTATACACATACTTTGATATAAAATTATATATGTAAATATATATGTGCATTCCTATAACTTAATACACTTTGTACATAATTAAATGGAAATTTTCAAAGGCCTTTAATTTTATGGTAAATAATTTTAAATCACAGTGCATATGACTCAAATATATTTTATTGGTAATCTCAAACTAGAAAACTACTTACGATAGCAAACTATTTTAAAAAACAATTGATTTTTTTAAGATTAAAAAGTTTTGCGACCTCCTAGAAGGCCTTTTATCACAACTTGGTGCATACATATATTTATAAACAAATATTTATACTTGTGCTTGTCACTTTACATTGTACTTGTGTTCAATGGAAGTTTATATTGATAGTTAATACACTGTTTGTGTGAATATTATTATTTATATGTTTTTGTCTGCATGTCTTTCATTTCCTATGTGTCAGTAGAATAATAACAAACAGGCGTTTTATAGACATACATACTTATTTACTTGTGTTAAAAAAAAACAAATAAGAATTCAAACACGACCATATGATACTCTAAGTCAGACGAGTTTATCAGATTTATTTTCTATAAATATGAAATTGTAAAATTATACATATTTTAAATGCATTTAAATTGACAATCACAAAAATGTGTTAATCAACGTTTTTAGTAATATTATAATTTCTTTATAATAATTCAGTATTATACTCACACTCATAAACATAAATAAATACTTTTAATAATTAAGGGTATTATATATGTACATATATATGTATTTGAGAAAAGGGGATGATATTTTTCAAGTGATTTATCTCTCATAAAATATACATAAAAATGTGTACATAATAATTTAACTTACTTTATTTTCTCCCATATCTCTTCGCCAAAATGTTTGAGCACTAAAAGCTCCAGAGCGTAGTTAACAAACCCATACTGAAAATAAAATTAAAATATATGAATTTAAATATTTGAAATATTTTATATCTTAAAAGTTAAAAAATTAATAAATATTTTACACTATAGTAAAAAAAGTCAATGATACAATTAAATATTTAAAAGAGAAAGAAAAGTTGATATTTTCTGGATCCCTGTAAGAAGTTCCATCCGTCCGTTCGATAGAATGTTCATTGAAATAGTGTTTATGAAACCCACCTATAACTGACATGATTTGAATNAAATTCATTANAANCANTAAACATTTAAAGTGTTTTGGAAAAAATGAAATTTCAGGACCATGTTTCTTCCCGGTACGGAAATATGAAGAATAAAAATGTGAAAAGTGCCGAAAACTTTACAAATGAATACCTATTTAACATCTAATAACATCTTAAATATATGTATGTGGTAGATATTTAGTTATTAAAAGATCAAAATTGTAGATAAAAAAAATTATATTATGTCTCAGGAACTGGTATTTTTTAAATTCTTAAATAATTATTTATTGTTGACATAACTTTTCTTCATATGTATATGAAATTTGGAGACTTGTTTAGTTTATAAGTTATGGATAAACATAAAATCCAATTAATAGTAACTCCTAGAAAATAAAAAGTTAATTTTAGTGTAGTTTTAAAAAATTATATAAAGTGCGTTAATTTATATCGAAAGTTCAAAGGTCAAAATAAGACTTACAAGAAATAAACCATNAATACTCCGAACGAATATTTTAAATGCCTTAAAAAAATAATAATATTAACCCCACTTATACTTGGGCAACAACTTTCATGATTGGACACTCATTTAGTTCGAAATATGTAGCAAAATATGATTTTAGTGAAGTTTTGTACATAAGTTTTTATTTTTTTTATATGCTAATGAGCATATATTACTTTGAATTTTACACACAAAAAATGGTGTTTCATTTTGCTTTCATAACTCCTAAACAATAGAGGTATCAACTTGACAACTGCCCACAAATACAGAGAAGTGTTTTCATTATCAATATATGATTTTTTGATTTTTTTAAAAAAAATAAAAAAACCCCGGGGGTTATTGATACATTACTCTGTAATATTTATATAATCAATTTTTACCTTTGAACTTTCGAAGTATATAAATGTTTTATTGTCCCTTTTAGAGCCAATGTGTTTTTCTATCAACATTAAAGTGTGATTACTTTTAGAAAAAAATCTATTTTTTTTTTTATTTTTGTAACGTAAATTTGATGTATTTAATATCTGTAGCGAACTTTATTGAAATCGGAGAGATCAAATCCGAAAATGTCTATTTTTTGTCCATTTTGATGTGGAATCACCCATTATCACTCGAAAATGATTTAGAGAATTTTGCTATTGAAATTCGCTTTATAAATGACGCTGCTAAGTATAAAAACCGATTTTTAAACCCGATTTGAAGCCTTATTTGTTTTACAAAAAAGTTTCAAATTTTTTTTTTTTTATTTTAGTTCGGAAAAGTAATAATTACTGAGCTCATTAAATATTTTAGTTTTTAAAGCCCCTGTGTAAACTAGATATTTTTATAAAAGTCCATCCCAATTGCTTTTATAAAACTTTTGTTTTGTTTAATCATTCCATCGTAACACTTTATTCTTTTCTCCCTGTTTTGGTTCTTAAAACGAATAAAATATTTCTTTTCAAACATTTGATGTTTTATAGGTATTATTATCATAAAATAATTTATGTAAAGTGATGAGTGATGATACAAAACAAACGGACAACATCATCTAACTACATAATTTTCTAAATAAAATGTAACTGGACAAGCCAGACCATATTATGTACAAATGTGACATTTTTACCAATTTATCCTTATAACTATTCAGGAATTTTACATTTAAATCTACAATTGGTCTGGCCAGACCACTTTGTAAGACAAAGGGTTAAAATGGGAGTTAGATAATTGTTCTTTGCGTAGAGGTATTATATCACCTGCCACTTATCGTGCTGTAATGTATAACTACGGTGCCTATATTCTGCATGTATTTTCAACGATTTTTGTGAATTATTATTTATATCAATTCACTATTTCCCTTATTCAAGGGAAAATATAAAACAAAGTCATAAAAAATCATAATCTGATAGAAAATAAGGTAAAGAGGTCAAATTACATCTAGTCCATATATATATTTTATGATAAAAATAATTAAAGCAGGACTTCTTTTAAAGCTAAAAATGACTTAATTGAAATCAAATATTTAATGGTTTTTGAGAAATTTATTCATAAAATTTTTTTTTAATTTCACAAAAATTTTTCCTACATTTATTTAATATTTTTGTGGTATAATTTTGCTATAACAGTATTCAGGTTTCACTCCCACTAACCCTACCCTTACTATTTTCATCTCAGTTATGGAAAATAGTATAAAAATTTGGACTTTATTTGCATAAAGTCAAAACAAACACAGATTCACTTTTGTATACATATCCAAGCATGTATGAAGGAAAAAAATTTATCCTACAGAACGGTTACAACCCCTCCCCCCCTATAATTGCTCTCCGGGTTATAAAAATACATGGTGCAAAAAAATTAGGGTAATAGGAGTACTTTAACTGGTGCCGCAATAGCTCTGAAATTTGAAGATGCATTCACAAGGGGAAATATGCATTTTTTCAGTTTTCATAAAAATTTTCTCAATAAGTAATTAGTTTCACATTTTATTGTAAAGGAATCGTTATTTACACAGAATAAGCGTTACAAAAAGATATAAAATACATAACTTGGTTGAAAATTTCCCAGGCTATTAACGTGTCTGAGAGCACTTGAATCCGAAAGAACATAAATTATTTAATTCTAATAACACAAAACAGAAATAAAATTATTCATAAATACGGTACTGACAAAACAATGGAAACTTAGGTATTATCTTAACCAAATATGGGTCTGAGTTTCTTGAATAAGTCAGGTATTTTGCTGGGGTATCTTTGTTTTAAAATACTACTTCACAACGGACGATGCATAACCAATTAAAGCGTTCAATAGTACTCTTCTTGAAATATTTTGCCATTCCCTATACTGCAGCGATAATCTTTCCTTTCTGGTGTAATCTACATTACCCATTGTTTCTATGGGATTGAGTTTCTGGTGATTGCGGTAGACCATTTTCAAATACGTACCTCATAAAACCGAGTGGTTACAACCCTAGAGGTGTGTTTGGGGTCATTATCGTGGTTGTAATCTTCCAAACTAGCGCCATATTTCTCAGTGTATGAATACATTACATTCGTTTTGAAATTACTTCTGTTCTATACCGTCTGTTATCTTTATTTAATATGTGAAGTTGGACCCATAGCTTGACCTAGAAAAACATCCCCAACCATAATATTGCCACCACCAAACTTAACTGTGTTGTAGTAATTTTGGGGACCAAATCTCTTTCCCTTTGGTTCGTCTTTACAAATGTTTTCCCATCGCTGTTCTTCAAATTTTAAATTTAGGCTTATCCGGAAAACTAGTAGAACAGTAATTCCCATGTCTGTTCTTTGCCCAATTTAACTGATATCTGGCAAATTGAATCGAGGCTGAGCGTATTTCTTTAGAAATTAAAGAGTTTTGCACCAGAGACCTAACTACCACAACCAGCCTCATTTGCCCTGCGAGCTAACTGTTCGAGTTATAATTTCCAATTTCGATTAATTGACTACCTCCCGAGGAGTATTTTTGAGGCATTTCTCTAAACTCTTCTGCCTATCAACTTGCACTTTCAACTGATCCTTCGTTTCTATTTATATTTATCTTTATAATTCATGATTTTATAAAACAAGACAGACGGGTTGTACCTTTTTGGGCTTATGAACACACATATGTATAAGCCAGTTACAACCACGCGTCACCTGGTCTTTTCGTTCTCCAAGCGCAAGGAAGTAATGCGTTTACACCAATCCCACCAAATCCTTTATGCCACCTTAGCTGTCTTTTATAAGAATATTACTGTTACCTTTTCTATTATAGTTGTTTGCCTGAAAAATCCTGTCACAGTCTCAAAAAAAAAAAAAAAAAAATAAAAAATCTGAATAATTGGCGCTGCCATTTTGTTGTTTTTGTTGCCTCTTGGCATGTAATTTCCATTATCAATCTTATAAGAGAACTGATGAAAGAAAAACATGAAGTTCGATATATCGTTCTATAGCACACTTATAACATCGGGTAGCTTTTCTGTTGGATTCACAAATTATAATATACCAAATATGTTCTGGCAAATCCAATATCGGAGTTAAATAATACCTTTTAGACATAAAGATTACATTACATTTATTTATACATTTCTATTTTGAAACAAATAATATATAGCAATTGATAATAATCTATAAATGAGGACTAAAAAAACGTTATATCCGCAAGAAGGAAGTTAAGGCCAGGTACAGTATAAGTATTTATAGCCGTAAAAATTTTAACTATATTATGAAAAATGTCAAATCACGGGTAATTTACAAAGGTCTGTGTAAATTTAGTTTGAAATGATAGAAAAAAATTAAAATTCGTGGGTTTTTATTATCATTCATAAAAAACGGTTATATAGTAATTAGCGCACGAAGAAAAAAAAAAAATGGTCACATCATAATCACCACAACTATTCAGTGATTGTACTGAATAATGATTGTACTGAACCGTTTCTCTATGGTTTGAATAATACCATGTTCATGATAGCAACGTTTATGATTCCGTTTTATCATTCAATGAATACACACAATCAAAATTTTAAATAGGTTCACTGACATCAAATATACTTTTCAACATTTTTGTATGAAATCATAATATATAAAAACTCCGAAACATTAGTTATTTCCTACAATTAAAAATTAATTCTAAAATCATTCTGTTAATTTTACCATTTTGTTTAATCCACAACATTAAGCCAATATTTTAAGTCCCATAAATGTTAATTTATTTAATTCCTCATTTAGTCAGATCTGAAACAAATATAAATTAAATAAAGTTGTGTTTATTTAGTACGAGAATGTACCAACATATTGTGGTACTAAAGGAATTATAAGTATGAAACTGAGAAATTAATAGATGAATGCAGTTCATATATATGATAAATTTGATAACTCTAAGCAATGAAATGTGGACTAATATGAATCGAAAAAATGGAATTATAAATATGATAAATGGGATTATTTATATGATAAAATTTGGTTATATAGTGTAAATAGATTATATATAAACATGATAATGATTAATAATATATGATATAAATTGTTTTATGATAAAATGAGATTATTAATTGTAAAACATAATAAAATGAAGGCAATATTTAAGAAAAGGTATAATCCTTTAACTAAAAGTATTAGTAAGGAGTTATAAAACTTTACTAATAATTTAAAATGAAATCATAAAAATGGATTACGTACAGAAAATACTTTATTGTTAGACCTAGAATCAGATATTACAATCATAGTATGTTGCTCTTAGTTTATGGTCACCAGAACCATATTTTTTCTCTGCGTGCGGATAATCATAAAAATTTTAAAATCCCAAAATCATAAAAAGGCTATAAAAAGTATAAAAAATCGTATAAATATAATTTCCATGAGTAAAATCTACAATTACTTTACAAGATCAATGAATGTAATTCAAACCCAATATAGAATTTTAATATACGTGGAACAATTAAACCGTTACTTTTAAATTCAAATGTAAATGAAACACTTTTTTTAATATGTTTTTCGTATATTTTTAGCATCACACAGTCAATATTAGGTAAAAACGGTTGAATTTTTAGTAAATTGTTATAAAAATGTAAAAATTTTACAGCAAAATATTATTATCAAATGCCACATGATTTTCTTTCTATCGTAAAAACACTTGAAAACATAAATGTAAAAAATGTATGACATACATTTTTTACATTTATGACAAAATGACAAAATGTATGACATACCTGGGTAATGTTGGTTGTAACGATACGTATAAATTTTTGGTTGTAAACTTAAAGATTAAATACATTAGGATTTTGTCATATTTGTTTAATATTTCGAAAAAGTTTCCATTGTATTGTCAACCACTGTATATAAATATGTAAACTTTAAATAACAATACGTATACTTAATTTAAATTAATTACTTATACGCCATATATATACCTATAAAACTTACCATTTTAGTTAATGTGCTTCTGTTCTCTTATCGTTTTAATTAATTATATTAACTTGATTAAAATGAGGTTACAATTTTTCAACAGCTTTTTATTATATAGGTGTATATATATATATTTTTTATAATTTTTCAATAAACACGTTTATTTTAATTTCGAAATTAAATCACTGCAAATAAACTTCAAAGAATACATTTTATAAATTACTATTTTTTTTAATTAACACTATAAACATTTTCATTTATTTAATACACTCATTCTTTCTTTATAATAATTATTCACAAGGTTTCATATTAATTTATTATAAAATGGAAGAATTAAAAATAACGTGAATGCCGTTATACCAAAAACTTAACTTATTAAAAATATATAAAAATGAAAACTCCAGTTGTTGTTGTTGTTGTGGTAGAACTTGATGTTGCAAATTTAACTTTAAAATTAACCAACGTCAATATTTAAATGAATATAAGTTTAAACATAGTTACTATATAAAATTAAACCAACATATTAAATAAATAAAACAAACTAAAAGTTAGTTTTATAATGGTTGGTTTAATCTGCCTTTTATGACATAAAAATTAAATTAACAAAAAATAAAAAAATAAAAAATATAACGTAAAATGTAAATGAAATATACTTAATTACAAAATGTGGCTATGAGTTATAAAATACGAGGGAGTTTTTACAAAAGTTTTAGTTTATATCCGATTGAAATCTTCTTTTCTTATGAAAGAAAAATTTCAATATTTAGAAAAACATACAATTTGTTTGAATACATATGTGTATTCCAAGAATTTAATTAAACTTTAAGATCTAATACCATTCGGCCAGTACGATCAGAGGGCAGTATAGAAATAAAGAAAATTTTCCTATAACATCAAAATAGAAAACAAAATTCTTATAAACAGCACATAAGATAAAAAATTTTCCACATAAATTGAATAAGAAATACAATATAAAAGAAATTATCTTTCTTATTTCTGATTTTCCCTCGTATGCTGGTATAATTTTAGTTTAAAAGTCATATATGTATGAACGTAATTTGTTTAGTAGATTGCATGTTCAAAACATACACACCTAAAGCAAACACATTTTCACAAACATTCTTATATACATACATATATCTGCATTTAATCATTAACATACTAACACATGCATACTTACATCACCTTAACACAAAACCTTGCTTTAATACATAACACTTTAATGCATGTGTATGTTATTAACTGCAGGTTTTCTGTGGTTTTTATAGGAAAATTTCTAATTTTCTTTAAGAAAATCTTTCATTTCACTCAAAATTGTAAATGGGCACAACTAAAACGCATTAAATATAATGCCAACAACATGTTGTGATAGGTTAAATGCTATACGCTATAAGGTATAGAATTATTAGAAAAAGTATTGAAATTTTTGGTTGGCTTTAAATGCTATTAACCCTTAAATGGTAAGGGGGAACAAGGGGGAACATTACACAACCGATACATTAAAATATATTGTAACTACAGAAGCTAGAACCTAAAAAGGACTAAACTGGTAACACCGATTGTAAGGACAATCCTTAACAGGCTAAAGCAAGCTGATTCATTGAAAACTGAAATGTTGCTTTACTCGGAAATAATAGGGGATGTGACTGGAGGCTGTATAACAGATTATTTAACACCCTACAATGTAATGGAAGAGGAATTAAATACCACTTTTCCATCA